>JAOTAX010000002.1:33306304-33319463 GCA_025629825.1 Erythroxylum guanchezii
AGTTGTTTGGATAGTTAACCCTTACCACTTATAAACCCTTTAACATTTTCATGTCTAGGCAATATGGGACACTCTAATAGAATATAAGCTCAGACCATAAGAGTCACTATTTATCATAAGCTAACTTGATACCCTTGATGATTAAAACATGTTCTTAACTAAAGAGACTAGGTTAAAGATAGTGCATGACTATACATTTCTTGAATCTGATTCACCAAAAGTTGCTCCCTTATTCAAAAGATTAACTCTTAAGTTATTGGGTTCCTATTTTTTCTTTTGCATGGAAAAATTTCGTGTTACTTACCTTCCAAATGGAATATATGGTGCTACCATATGCAATTATATAGATTGTTTTGTCTTTAACTAACATACACCGATCTTGCTACTACATTTCGACGATGCCACTATAACTAAGACTTAAAATATAAAGTTTACACCACTCTTGTATTATGACTATATGTATGTTGAGAATTCACAATTGAAGAAAAGTTGTTGTAAGGATTATTGGTCTTCTTGTATAGGTAACATTATTATTTTATTATTTATTATTACTATGTTTTCTCTCTCTAGATCTCTTTCTCTGTCTCTCTCTCTTGCTTTCTCTCTTTTCATGTGGGTTAATTGGAAACAACCTCTCTACTAGTTAAAGGTAAGGTTGTGTACTACTGGACCTCCCTAAATCTTACGTATCAGCGAGATTTGTCTTGGTGTTGTTATTGTTGCATAGGAAACATATTTATGAGGATTTGAGGAATCTTAGATTATCCACGGTCCCTAATTTTTGTTTATAAACATGCCATATAAGAAAAGAAACTTTAAACAACAACTTCTTATGCTAGATGATCCCATACCAAGCCATCTCTTGTATATTAAGAACCAAGTACTTCCTATAAGAAGCATTAGTGTATCTTCAAAAAGGATGCTCTAACCAAACATAAAGATCTTCCATTCCTTGAATAGATTTGTAACCAGGAATGGAATTACTTAAGCAAGAGAAGTTGTAGGCCTATTCATTTTCATTTATTAGCATTTTGACCTTAGTTAAATAAGAAAACAAGTACTTAAGAATTCGAAATAAGTTAGTCCTATAAAAGGGGCTTGACTTGCTCCAATTGTCAAATCAAAAAGAAGCTAGTTCCCCATTTCCAATTCTGCAAGCAATGTTCACATTGAGGGAGTCCCTAATTTTGAGTAATTGATTCATATACCAAGAATGAGTGTTTTTATTCCTATCTTTCCATAGGCCTTTTTCCTTTGATAAAATAGTTTTATATCCATTGAATCCAAAGAGCCTTCTATTTACCATGAAAGTTTTATTAGCTAAAGATACTGAAATGATGCTCTATCCTCTAGCTTTCATTGGCATACATACTTTTTCGCAAAATAGCTCTTGTTTAGTTCTCTAGACCAAAGAAAGCTTTTCAACATCTTCTCTATAGCCTTTATCAGTCCTTTGGAGAGGAAAATAAATGGACTAATATATATAGAGAGAATTAATAATAAAGATAATCGATTGAATCCTAGTAGCAAAAGATAAGGATTTATTGCACTAGTTATTAATTCTTCTTTGGATTTTCTCCAACAGTATCCCATCAAATTTACAATAATGTAAGATCATATAACGTGATATAGTAGTTGAATAATGTAATAATGCTAAATATATAAAGAAAATATAACAGTTGAATAATGCAATATTGTAACATAAAAAAAGATTATAAGAAAATGGTACTAAAATTTTATATTTAGATTTAGTAGCTAACTAGTTTGAATATTAAATTTATTGTGATCTTGAATTTGAGTGGAGAGGATTTTTGACTCAAATATCATTATTTATAAACAAAAAGTACTTGAAGATAATCATTTTGCTTTATCTGAAAATAAAGAGGTCTTACAACCAAACTTCTTTCTTAATAAGTGATAGGAATATGATAAATTATCTTAAATAACTTTAATATAGTGTACAAATGTTACAATTAAGAATAGTGCCAAATTAAGCACTCTTTATTGCATAAACAAAGATTTAAATACAATACATGTATCGTCTAGTGAATATTTACTCCCAAACTTATAATTGTTTTGTAATTTATCCTAAATCACTCTAATGACACTTAATCCCTCTTTTTTCTTATTTATCTAATGTTCAATGGTCCTTATTTATGAATTATGTATCAAATTAGTCATTAGAACTTTTGTATGACCATTAGATCCTTATATGGATAGTTTAATTCATCGAAGGATAATTAATTATATCTAGGTGATTAACTGCTTGAACCATACAAAATGCATTTGGCAGTTAATTGCCTCTTATGAATAATAACTTCTTTTTAATCATCTTTAATGAACTTCAAGTCTAAACTCTTCCAATAATCAAAAAGTTATATCTTGAACTAGTTGGCATCTCTATACAAGGGTTACTTCATCTTAAATGGATCTCCATCTTTATTCTTCTTCATTTTATTATAATAAAAAACGATTTGACATTCTTTATGGAATATGAAATTTAACTTCTTTATTCCAACTTTACTTTATTCCAGTTCTCTTTTCAATTTGCTTTCAGCCTATCTTGCTTCACCCACCACAACATCGAACTCATCCAATAGCTTTTCTTTACAAACCATTGATCTTCCTTACACAACCTGCAGACATCATTCCTGTGCAGACTTTATTATCCTCTACACATTTGTATCCTCATTTCCTTTTTGCACTCCATTATACTTATGTGCCATCTTATTATCCTTCAGTCCATAACTGGATCCAACAGACACACATATCCTGACACTAACCTCAAATGTTTCACTGGAACAAGTTCCTTCTTCGAGCTCTGATACCCCTCCCTCAACAAGCCTAAACAAACCTCCAATTCGCAAAACATGGACCCAAGTTGGAAATGACACCAAACCTGAGCAAAAACTGATGTTTTGTCCTCCTAGCGAGTCCTTTGAATAGAGAATTGTCTCCCCTCCTCTGGATATCTTGAAGGCAAGTGTAGATATATGGAGAACTACCCTAGTTGGTTTTTTCATTGATAAGAGAATCACATTTCCTATGATGAAACAATCAGCCTTCAACACATGGAGCCAATATGGTCTAGTGGAGGTGCTAGTGAACAGGGATGATGTATTTTCATTCAAATTTTCCAACTCAGAAAAACTAAATAAGTGCCGCAATTTGGACCATGAAATTTGCAAAATAAACCCCTTATGCTGCAGTATTAGAGGCCTTAAATTGGAAGATCTGAAACTAGACAATATACCTATATAGTAATTTTTACATAAGGTTCATCCTGGATACTAGACCTCTTGTGGTTTAAGCTACGTTGCAAGCTTTGTTGGAAGACCTATAGCACTTGATCAATCAACAGCTAAAATAAAACGTATCAACTATGCAAGAGTATGTGTCCAGGTTACTTCTCTAACTAACTTACCTGATGTCATTCCTTTCATTAGGTTGAATGAGAATTTGGAACCCGTAGAAGATCAGCTGTAAGTCACAAATCCTTGGAGGCCACAGCTTGGTAAAAACAAAAATGGATACTTATAGGAAGTAGTTTCAAAATAGGAAATTATCAGGAATTGATGGAAACTAGAAATGAGAAGTATGTAGTTAATGAAGAAACTACAATTGGTTCTACTGAGGCTAATAGAATCCCAACTCAAAGGCCTAGTGTAGACATCGATACAATTGAGAAAAACCTTAGTGAAACTCTTGGCAAACAATAACAACAATTATAGACAACATCAAAGTTTGAAACAATAACTAAAAGAATATCGAATAGGAGAAAAAAAAACTCTCCCTAAAGGAGGCAACTTCATGATTATCCTTACTTGGAATGTAAGAGGGTCTAATATAGCTAATAAATAGATGATGATAAAGGACATTATTATGAAAAACAATGTAATCATGGCTAGCATTTTGGAAACAAGAATAAGGAGGGACAATTGCAAGCTGCTGAACTACTTTCTAGCTAAGTGGCAACATATTTCAAACCTTTCCTATCATCCGAATGGCAGAATCTTTGTCTTATATGATTCTAATGCCTTAACTAGTTTATCCTCTATCATCACTAATCAAATGGTGCATTAGAAGTTTCTATTGAATAGCTCAACCAAAACATATGCATCTCTTTCATATATGCACATAATAACGCATATAAGAGAAATTTCTATATAATCGTATCAAGGAAATTGCCACCTCAAATATAACTCTTTGGATGCTGTCAGGTAATTTGATAGGTTTAAATTATACTATGTCTTGATAGATGTTTAAGTGTGCTTTTGAGTTTTTCTTAGATGATTAGTGTTTGTTTATATTTTAAGTGCTTGTATGATTTTGAGCATGATTTGGACCTTAATTTTATGTTTCAAGAGGTGTTTGAGTGTATGGAAACAGGAAATTGAAGAAAAGAGAAGAATTGGAAGTATGGATGCAGGCCACGATCGTGGCTTATCTTGCCACGATCGTGACAGAGAGCGCGAATAACAATTCCAATGAATTTCAAATTTTCTAGCTCGCAACTGTTTTTGTAATTTTAACATTTTGGGGCTAGTTTTGGAACCAAATTAGGTGGGTAAGCCCTAGAAAGAACCCTAGAAGCCTCAAGAACTATTTAAGAACATAAAACACTAAAAAAGAGTAGCCACCATCTTACAAAGTAAGAGAGCAAGAAGGAGGAGCAAGAAGAGCAATCCAGAAATTCCAGATTTCAAGTTTGAATTCAAATCAAGTTCTTTCTTTCTTTCCTTTGTTTATTTCAGTAAAATTTATGTGTAACTTGGATTTGAATATGTTATTCACATTTAGGATGCTTTAATTATCATATTTGGATTTGTTCTTGAGTTGTTTTATGACTTCATTGTTGTTGTTTTCAATTCAATCTTTTGGTGTTGTGATATTTGGGTATGTTAATACTTCGATAATAAATCGAGAGAGTGAGTTGAAAGTAATCCAATTAGGATGGCTAATGGGAATTAGTGACCTAATAAGTCTCCAAAATATCAAAATTGTAGTTATATGAAGAGAGATCTCTATAAGGACCCAATTATTCGATAGATCACTTAAGAACTAGTTGAAAACATTAGGTAGACTTTGTGAATCTAGAGGTTGCAAAATCTTGAATTTTGTAATCAGTTAAGGTTAATTGATTAGGTCTTGAAAAAGAGTAGTCAATCCCTTAGAAGATTTAAAATCAACACATAATTGAATCAATAGTGATTAGGGAGCAAAATAATAATAGAATGAATCCTAAGCTTCATCCTTTATTCTCCTCACATATTTGTGGTAACTCATTTGTTATTTGATTATTTTCTCAATTTAATGATTAATTTTCTGTTATTATTTTATTTTAATCATCTTTTATCTCCTTAGACAAAGTTAGGTTCATTTAGTTTTAACTATTTTCTCGTGGGATCGACATCTTTGATACTACAAGTTACGATCCGTATACATGTGGATATTGGGGGTTTTACATTAGATAAAACTTGCTCAACAAGTTTTTGCACTGTTTCCAAGGAAGTAGTTTAAGACTCTTTGAATTCCTTTGATCTAAGAAATTTTACCCTTTTTTATGATTATGGTACCAATCACAAGAAATTAAAAAAAAAAGAGTTTGGATGTAAAGTAGAAGACACATCGATTTGGACATCACAAGGTAACAATGGGGAGTCTGCAAAAGTTAAATGTTAAGAAGAGATAGAAAGAATGATGATGGAGGAAACACATTATAGGGACCAAAGGACCTTTGTGGACTTCAATGAGGCACAATTTGGTTGGGAAAGTCGTTATCCTTATTTAAACACATACAAATCGGGTTGGCAGAACTATCCAGATTTTTGTTGGTCTAACAATGTAAGGATTGATATGGGCCGTCAAGATCCATTAGGATATCAAAAAGATGAGTCTAGTTCATGGGATTCTAAATTGGAAAAGATCATAGACAAGCTCATGAACATGGAAAAGGCCCAGAAGAGACTGGAAAGGAAGTTTAAGCAAGTAACAGAAGATCATGCCTCTACTATTCATAGCCTAGAGGTTTAAATGAATCAACTTTATAGGGAATTCTGTAAGAGGAGTGTGGAAAATTTTCTAAGCAACATAGATTAAACCCAAGAGAGCAATGTAAAGCTATCACACTTAGGAGTGGGAAAAAGCTAGAAGAATCGCTGTAAAGACAAGCTAAGACCCACTTTGTGGAAGACCAAGAGAAGAAGAAAAAGGATGAAGACAAGAATGAAGACCCTCCATACATTCCTCTTCCACCTTACTTATAGAAAATATCATTCCCATAAAGACTTCTGAAGAACGAATTAGATGTACCATTTACAAAGTTCGTGGAAAAGCTAAAGAAATGGCAATTTTACTTGTCTTTTGTGGAAGTCTTGAAATGCAGTCCCAAGTACTCAAAGTTCCTTAAAGAAATATTATTTGTCAAGCAAACTTGGGATGATAATCAAACGGTAGCCATGACACAAACCTCCAGCTCCTTAATTACCAACCATATGCCCTCACAGATGACAGATCCAAAGAGCTTTACAATACCTTATGTAGTTGGTAATTTAAAGATTTCAAAATGTTTATTCAACTTAGGTGTAAGTATAAACCTTATACCTTTATTGATTTTTAGGAAACTAGGGTTAAGAGATGTGAAGCCAATATCTATGCATATTCAGTTGGTAGATCATTTGATAAAGAAATCATTTAGCATGGTAGACGATGTACCTCTAAAAGTGGAAAAGTTTATCATTCCTGTGGATTTTGTCGTGGTCAACTTTGAAGAGGATTAAAATTGTCCGCTATTTCTTGGTATACCATTTTTGAACACTAGAAAAACTTTGGTAGATGTCCATGAAGACAACCTCATCCTTCAAATTAAAGATGAACAAGTGAAATTCAACATGAATAAGGAATTAAAGAATCTGAAGGAGGGTAGCTCATTTATGAGAATTGATGTGGTCGAATCTTTAAAGGAGCGAGAGTAAGAAGAACAGATGTGAACAGATATAGAAGTTAAAGAACATATGAAAGTCTCTATTCATGAAGTAAAAGTAGAAAAGGAGACGAGGGTGAATAAGGAGAAAAAAGCACAACTCACCCTCTTACGAAACAAACTGTTGGATTCGATAGAAGATTTAGGAAGTTTTGTTATTCCCCATTTTGTTGATAGTTTATTACTAAAAGGACATTATTGAACTTACTTAGTTTTCTTGATTTGATTAATTTTTTCCTTTTGATTATCTTGCAATATGTAGCTTATTTACAGGCTACTAAACTAAAACTGAGCAATATGGGTGGAAGCAAGCCACTCATAATTGTCCCAGGTTAAGTGTGGAAGGAAGAGCACATCAAGCTATAACGTTAACTAAGCGCTATTTGGGAGGCAACTCAAGAATTAGGATGAGTTTTAGTTGTTTTATTTTATTTTATTAGTATTTTGTTATTTTTATTTTTGTTTTATAGGGGAAGAATTGTTGGGATTTCATGGCCGAAAGTCTCTCCACATTCCGTCACCAACACCATCGCCACCTCAATCTCTTGGTTTTGTTCTTTTAACCTTTCTTTTTATTATTTTGTCTTTTTTATTTTTATTTATTTTTTAATTTTTATCATATTAAGGACATTGTGTTGTCTAAATGTGGGGAGGATTTTGCATTGGCATGTCATGAGTGTGAATTTTGCATACCATATTATTAGTTTTCGATTAGGTCGACATGATGTGAACATATGTTGCATATGTTTGTGTTAGTGTGTCAATGGCAATAACTTGATGGAAATATTTTAGCTTTGAACATGGTCATTGAATATGTAAAGGCATATGGGCTTGTACATTTTATGTTTTAAGTATCTTTTGTTAAATATGCATGTTAATTAGGATATGACGTCAATTCGTTCATCTTAGGAAATTTGTTACATACATTTATAATTATAAGTCAATTGAATATGTTAGTATCATTAGTAGTCTTTCATGATGATGATTGATTAAAAGAAATAAGGTAGGCTATGTGAAATGAAAAAAAAAAGTATGTCTATTAAATGAATAATTATTTTGCTAAACCTTTTAAAACAAATATTGGGTTATGAATAGAGCTAGTAGCTAGTTGAAAATGTAATATAGCTGAGTAACTGGGGACATTTACGACAAAATGTTTATCTTTGTGTCAAAAGGCTAGAATGACATTCCAATCAAGCAAATTAATAAAACGTGGCCTAGTTGAATAGCCGGGGGACATTCTTGTCATTCATGACAAGGTGTTTGCCTTCGTGTCAAAAGACTAGTTTAACGTTATAGAAAATAAAAAGTGGTTTTTTGATAAATAAATCCTACTGATGTTTGAAAATAGCAAAAATTTTCTTGAAGGAATACTTAGTGATAGTTGCAATTTTGGTTGATTATTAATTATCAGTGTATATATACAAATGCTTTAGGTGAATGAATATGATGTTAATGTCTTGATTAGTATGTATATTCAATCCAAGTGCTTAGAATAAATTGCATAGGTAATATGTTGGAACAACTTGAATGATTATTTTTTTGAGGTTAAATTGGTTTTGTCAAGTTAGATGCCATTGTATCATTAGTGCATATTGCATGAATGTATGTGTTATTGTTTGTTTTTGTTTGAGTTTTTGTTTTTGCTTGAGGACAAGCAAAAGTTTAAGTATGGGGATGTTGATAGGTTTAAATTATACTATGTTTTGATAGATGTTTAAGCATGTTTTTGAGTATTTCTTATATGATTATCATGTCTATAGGCTTAGAATTATGTCATTATTAGTGTTTGTTTATTTTTTAAGTGTTTGTATGGTTTTAAGCATGATTTGTACCTTAATTTTATGTTTCAAGAGCTGTTTGACGTGTCTTTGAGCGTATGGAATAGGAAATTGAAGAGAAGAATTGGAAGTATGGAAGTTGGATCGTGGCAGAGAGCATAGATAACAATTCCAACAAATTAAAGCTTTTCCAGCACGTGACGCTTTTTGTAATTTAAACATTTTTGGGGCTATTTTTGGAACCAAATTAAGTGGGTAAACCCTAGAATCCTCAAGAACTATATAAGATCATAAAACATTCAAAAAGAGTAGCGACCATATTCCAAAGTGAGACAACAAAAAGGAGGAGCAAAAAGAGCAATCTAGAAATTCCAGATGTCAAGTTTGAGTTTAAATCAAGTTCTTTCTTTCTTTCCTTTGTTTATTTCATTGAACTTGAGGTGTAAATTAGATTGAATATGTTATTCATATTAAGGGTGCTCTAATTATCAGATTTGGATTTGTTCTTGAGTTGTTTTATGACTTGATTATTGATTTCAATTTAATTTTTTGATGTTGTGATATTTGGATATGTTAATACTTCGATAATAATTCAAGAGAGTGAGTTGAAAGTAATCCAATTAGGTTGGGTAACGAGAGTTTGTGACCTAATATGTCTCCCAAATATCAAATTTGTAATTATACGAAGAGAGATCTCGTGTAAGGACCCGATCATTCGATAAATAGCTTAACATCTAGTTGAAAATGTTAGGTAGGCTTTGTGAATCGAGAGGTTGCAAAATCTTGAATTTCGTAATCACTTAGGGTTAATCAATTAGGGTTAATTGATTAGGTCTTGAGAAGGAGTAGTCATTCCCTTAAAAGAACTAGAATTAACACATAATTGAATCGATAGCAGTTAGGGAGGAAAATAATGATAGAATGAATTCCTAAGCTTCATCTTTGATTCTCCTTACATATTTGTTGTAGCTCATTTGTTATTTGATTATTTTCTTGATTTAATGTTTTAATTTTCTGTTATTATTTTATTTTAATCATGTTTTATCTTTTTAGATAAAGTTAACTTCATTTAGTTTTAACTATTTCCTCGTGGGATCGACACCTTTGATACTATAAGTTACGATCCATATACTTGCGGATATTGGGGGGTTTTATATTAGATAAAACTTTCTCAACATGATTTCAATTTCATATTAAATGCTGAGGAAGTTGAGGGTCCATGATCAGTTTGTAGTCTTTATAGTTAACTTGGCTAATGTTTGGAGGAAGCTTAATGCATTGATATACCATCAGTAGGTTGTTTCTATACATTGAGTAACAACCAATCTGGTTCTAATTTGATAAAGAAGAAATTAGATAGAATTGTGGAAAATCTAAGATGGATGAATAAGTTCCCCAATTGCTTTTCTAAGTTTGCTACTAATTATTTATTAGATTATACCCCTATCCTAATTTCCTCAATAGCAAAGAGACTTAAACATCCTTTTATGTTCAATGATTTTCTGATAATTAGCTAGTTTTGAGGAAGGATTATGGGTTATAATGAGGACTAACATTAGAAGATCTAAGCAGTTTATTTATTCAAGAAAAATGTAACTAATCAGATAGGAGGTAAATCTTCTTTACAATGCCAACATTAGAAACACATATCATCTAGCCAACACAGCTAAAAGGGAGTTAGAGGTTATACAACAATTGAAATACGTCAATCCTAGAAATCTAAGGCTTGAGGTAAGGGAAAGGAAGCATAGCATAATTAATCTCAAGAACTTTTATTTGATTATTCGCTAACTAAACAAAGAGCTAGGGTGGACTCAATGAGACATCGAGATAAAAACACCTCAGAGTTTTACAAAGGCATAGTCTCCAGGAGGGCTAAAAATAAAATCAACTCCCTCAAACACAACAACATTGTATTTGATTCTCAATTGTAGCTTATGGAGGGGCGTATGAGTAAACCTTCAGATGCACAGTTATCCAAACAATTTCTCATACAGGTTTTAAAAGACTCCATTTCACCAGAAGATGTAACTCAATTAATGAAACTTGTTTCTCTAGAAGAAATCAAAGACCTCTCTCTATCCCCAAGGCCTCAAGATTAGATGGCTTTAATGTCAGATTTTAAAAGAGCTTGGTCTCTCACTGGTAACATGGTTTCAGAAGCTATGATGGAGTTATTTAATAAAATTGATCAATAAGACTTCTATAACTCTTGTTCTAAAGAATGGTGCGTTGAATAGTTTATTTGATTTTAGACCAATTGCTTGTTGCATTTCCTTTTACAAAATAATTTCCAAGCTTATAGCTAAAAGGATCAAAAGAATTCTTCATAAGCACATTAGTCCCACCATATATACCTTTTAGAATAATTGGTGATAAAATTATGATTCTTCAAAAACTTATTACCAATTACTCTAATAGGAAAAAGCAATCCCAATTGTTGCATCAAAGTTAACCTAAGAAAAGCATATGAAAATTTTGATTGGAGTTTCATTACAAATATTCTATAAGCTATGGAATTTCCAAGAATTTTCATACAGTGGAATGAGCAATGTATGATGACGTCTTCACATAGTGTCTTAGTGAATGGTCAACCTACCAAGTTCTTCTAAAGTAGCAAGGGGATCAAACAAGGAGATCCTTTATCTCCATACATCCTTGCCTTAGTTATACAAGCACTCCGTAAGATCATTGAGAGTGTTATTGCAAGGATAAAAGGTTTAAGATATCACTCGAAGTTTGCAAAATTTAAACTAAAAAATCTTTATTTTGCAGATAATTTGATCTTACTTTCTAAAGTAGATGCTACTCCTATTTCCACCTTGATGAAAGCTCTAAAACTCTTCCAAAGAGTCTCAGGCTTGTATGTGAATTACTCCAAATGCAACATCTTTTTATCCAAGAGTGCCTCCAGTCTTCATCATTTGACTTCAGCCATAACTGGTTTTCAACTACAAGAATTCCTAATGAAATATTTTGGAATTCCTACCCCTTCCCACAGAGTGAAAGCAAGAGATTAGACTGAACTTATAGATAAAATACAGTCAAAAATTTTAGGTTGGAGTTCCAAACACCTTTTAAGAGCAAGAAGAGTTTAGCTTATTAATTCTATCCTTAATTCTATTAATACCTATTGGGCTACTCATTTAGCTTTTCCAGGTTTAATCCTTAAATCCATTGACAAAATGTTCAGTAACTTTCTATGGACTAGCAGTAAGGAGAAAACCTATAAAACCAAGATGAAGTGGAGTGAAATCTACACATAAAGGAATAAAGGTGGATTGGGGATTTTTTTCCATCAAAATAATGAACACTATCTAGCTCACAAAAAGATTTTGGAGACTAATGGTTGACAAACAATCCCTATAGAGTAAATGGAAATGTAGTTATCTCATCAAGAATAGCAGCATCTGGGAAATTGATGTTCACACTTCCCCTCCACTACTCTAAAGGTCATTCTAAATCTGAGAGATAAATACAAGGCTAATTTTATTACTTTGATAGGGAATGGGAAGTTCATCAATTTTTTGCTGTGATAATTGGCTTTGTGTGGGTTCATTGATCAATAACAATGAAGTTGATTCCCTAAGGTCTTCAATTCCCTTGAATACTTCAGTAGCTACATCACTACACAATAGGGAAACATTTCATAACTCAACACTATCTAATTCTCTTGTTAATGAAATCTATAAGACTCACAGCAATATAGAAGTTGATAAATGCATTTGGAGACACTCAAATAATGGTAAATTCTTGAATTCATCTTGCAAGAAATTATTTGTCAAACACCTTCTTAAGTTTTCATGCACTAAAGCAATCTGGTCAAGTTATCTTCATCCTTAAGTAGCATTTACTCTCTGGATTACTATGAAAGATAGGTTAAGAATAATCGACAAAATTTCCAAATACACAAATCTCGCTGGCTAGTGCTTTTTATGTAGAGAGGCAAAGGAAACTTCTGAATATTTATTTTTCAAATGCTACTATATCAGAGGTATATGGAGGGAACGTCTCAACAAATGTATGATAAATTCAGAACTAGCCAACCTAAGCAGCATCCAAACCTAGTAGCTAAGTAGCAAAAGTCTCAACAAAACTGCTCGTAAATGCTTCTGTACAGTCTTATCATAAACAGTTACTACTGTATGGGAATAAAATGATGAGACATACAATTCAATGATACGTGGAGAATGAAATAATGATCTTGGAGAATGAAACAATGATAGTGATATATGAAAAGAGTTGTCGCTTTTAAGTCGATTTACCGTTAGGAGTATTTAGTGGATAGTAAGTTTATCTTGATTAAGGAAACTGACGTAAAAAAAAAATACATGGAAATAAAAGAGGAAATGATTGGTGAGTGATTAAATAAGTGCTACTCAGAGTTTCTAGAGTG
>JAOTAX010000002.1:33319563-33332113 GCA_025629825.1 Erythroxylum guanchezii
CTCAAATATCAAAGTCCTCAAATCTTTTCTCATTAATTTTCCTTAAAGCACAAAACATCTATAACACGCTTCATATATACAAACGCCTATTGAAATTCATTTAATATTTCTAAATTTTTACTTAAAGATCGGGGCCCAATAGATTAGGTTGGATATCGAGAGTTAGTGACGTAATAAGTCTCCCAAATATCAAATTGGTAATTATATGAAGAGAGATCTCGTGTAAGGACCCGATTATTCAATAGATCACTTAAGAACTAGTTAAAAATGTTAGGTAGACTTTGTGAATGGCAAGGTAACAAAATCTGAAATTTTGTAATCAATTAGGGTTAATTGTTTAGGTCTTAAGAAAAAGTAGTCAATCCCTTAAAAGATCTAGAATCAACACATAATTGAATCAATAATGGTTAGGGAGCAAAATAACGATAGAATGATTCCTACGCCTGTTCCTTAATTCTACTCATATATTTGTGGTAGCTTATTTGTTATTTAATTATTTTCTTGATTTAAATCTTTTAATTTTATGTTATTATTTTATTTTAATAATCTTTTATCTCCTTATACAGAATTAGGTTCATTTAGTTTTAACTATTTCCTCGTGGGATCGACACCTTTGATACTACAAGTTACGATTCGTATACTTACAGATATTAAGGGTTTTGCATTAGATAAAACTTGCTCAACAACTCTTTGCTCCATCCTTCCATTTTTGTGACTATGAAAATGAATTTTAAATCCTAACAATAAGTCACTCAACTTCAAAGTTGAGAAGTTCAAAAAATAATCAAACGAATAAGCTAAGAATATAATAAGATAAAATAAAATAAAATAAATAGATATAAAAATAATGGTTAGATTAATACAATCTAGCTTTTCTTAATATTACAAGTCCATGACAACAACGCAAAAAAATTGATTGACTTCTTAATGGAGTTAAGATCAATATTGAATTATCTGTAATTTTACTATGTAGCTGTAACTGGCATAAATAAGTACATATCGATCCCATGAAGATTGTAACTACTAATAATTACCTTTTTACTATTATCTAGCCTAAGAATTAGATTTTTTTAATTTTAATTAAAAATAGAATAAATAAATAAACTAAATTAAGATTAAACGGCTATGATCTCAAGATAAGTAAAATATGCAGAAAAATCAATATTAGATAGTAATGTCTAGGTAGTGAACGCCGTATGAATCTTTACATATTATTAACCTTTTATTGTGCAATCATATTATTGATTATTGGATTATGAAAAATCCTATACTATGCTATTAACTCTCTCAAGCCTATCAGTAGCTAATTCTTCTATTGATTAATAGAGTTATTTCTAGTAATACACCTAGGATTGCTTTATCGATTTAAGAATTCTGCTATTAGGCTTAACCTTAATATAGAGGATTTATGTCAGCCTATCCCTAGGTTTGCATGTAACTCCTTTCAATTATGGTAGATCTATTCACAAAAAAGGATTTCTTAATCTCAATCATATGAAATCAAATAATGTACTAATATTTCATATATATTAGAATAAGAGTAAAACAAATAATTGAATCATAATAATCTATCAATATAATTGCTTTGGATAAAATGATGTTATCTCAAAATAGGGTTCATCACACCTAGACACTAATCATGTTTAGTAATTAATAATAACGAACAAAATCAAAGATAAATAAGAAGAAAGCTAATAGAAAATAAAGGAAGTATAATTCTAAATCTTCATTTTTCTTCTATTAAATCTTCTTGCAAACTTAAGGTTTGATGTTGTGATCTACTGGATCTCTTAATGTATTCTTTGTGTTTTACATGTCCCTTGATCAAAATCTTTGCCACTTTAGGTGTTTTGCATCTCAAATCTACTGCAAAAATCAGCTCTCTTCATATTGCCTTCGCTCATGTCTTTTTATAGTAAATTTTAGTTTCTGGGATATACATGATCACTTACATGAGCCTATGAGAGATTGTGTATATTCAAAAGTATCTGAATTCATGATTCTATACAGGTATAGTGACTTATATGGGCAACATACACAACAACGTACATCAGTATACATGGCACGTGACTCCATACATCCAAAAATCAATTTCTTCAAATTTCACACATTTACAGAGAATTACATCGTCTCTATACGTAGGCGTGTAGGCTCTCAGTTACTTCAAATCTTTGTGTTATGCCACTGTTTCATCCAAATTCTTATTTTATTTCGAGAAGATTATAACCTATAATGCACTTAGAGAAAATTAAATACCAAATATGTAACAAAGCTATAAAATATCAAGCAAAATACATCAAATATGGGTGTATGATTATAATTAAATATGCATCTATCAGAGGTCATAGTCTAAGAAAAGTTTGTTAAGTTTTAGGGGAATTTGTATGAAATAGAAGGATAAAACACCAGAGTTGATAGACAAACATAGATTGTTTGACATTTAGGGTAGAAAATGAAGTAGAGCGAAAGGGATTTATAGCAAAACTGGAAAACTCTGGTGGTTGAAATTTAAATGAAGCTAATCTTAACTTCCATAATAGACGGGTAGTTTTTATTTTAAACACAAGATAATCTTCATACAATCTTTGAACACAACATTTGTAACATCTCGATACCCATGTTAAGGCTCGAATAGTAAATTATGAGAAATTTATGTGAAATTAGGAAAATGCACGTCATACATAAGTTAATTGTGGCAGACATATTTATTTTGCACATTCATATGATTGTACATGCATTTATTGACATTTCCAGGTAAATTTGATTTATAAGTGAAAATTGTGGATTAAATTGGAGTGTATTAATTGTGATTTGGCAATTTTGGTATATTTTGGATATTTTGAAATTTTTGGTGAATTATTTTAGTTGAAAATTTATTTGGAGAATAATCTAATTATGTTGGATTTTTGGTGATTTTTTTTGAAAATTTATGAAATTTTGGGGCATTTTTTCGATTAAAAAATAATAAGAAAAATACATAGGCTAGTTAAATTGTGTCAAGTGGTAGCATTATATAGTGACACGTTTCAACCATGCAAAATGCCATGGTGAAGTTCTCCTCTACTGTTGTTTATTCACAGTGAAGGTTTTGACAAAAACAAAAACTCTCCTTTCTTATACATCACCTAAACCAGTCCACATACATTGTTTTTTTCATTGATTCTTGCTGTTTGTTTGACCCACCGAAACACTTGTTCAATATTATTTGGCAGTCCATATATTGCTTTGTTTCCATCCATCTTGGATTTTCCCCAACCACTGAAACCTGTCCTTTGATATCACTGCTGGAATTTTTCTGAAATCAAGTAAGTTGTATTTTCCGATTTACTGGATATTGTAAATGATTTTGATGATGATTTACTGTACAAATCAATACATGCGTGAGAAGGTTGGCAGTAGAGTTTCAGTGGATAACCTTGAGGAATGAGAGATGAAGGATTGGTGAATTAGATTAGTGCAGAAAACTAGTGTTTGTTCACGCTGCTATGTTACCTTGTCGTGTACTGCATGTATGTTAAAAGTGGTGTTAAATGAGTTTAGAGCTAAGTTTCTGGTGATACTATGATGCTAATGTAATAAAATGAGTTTTTACTGATAATGAATAATTAAAAAAAATTGAAAAGTGTTGGAAACTAAGTTTACCCGAAATGTACTCTGTTTTTGGTGTTAATATAATTGTGTCTGTTATGTATAAAGTTAGGCGTTTAAGTGTAAATTCTGGATTTTTTTACTTGTGTCTATTGATGAGCTAAAGATAAGTTAGAATGGTTTTAAGTGATCTTTTAGATAAATTGGTGTAGTCATTAACGTAGAATTTTTTTTTACAGAAGTGAGAAGTGGAAAATGTGGAGTTTCGGTTTTTGGATGTTTGATGTCTAGAGTTGTATTTTTTGCATTGCCTTGAAGTTATAATGAGTGTAAGAAGTGTTTAAGTTGGGAATACCAAAGAGAGAAGGAGTATGAAAAATTCTGAAAAATTTATGTTTGAAAAAAAGACAGTAGAGAGAGAATGAAAATGTGACATTTTGGATTTGTAAGTTCTGAAGTGTAAAGTTGATTCTGATTGTATTTGGGAATGGAAATGCTGAATAGATGAGTTTTGAAGTGAAGAAGTTTGAAAAGAAAAATGGAAGAAGAGTGAAGAAAATTTTGCTGTTTTCTTTAAAGAAGAAAAACTGGGTTGGTGAAGAAGATGATGAATAGTGTGTTTGACGTTGGTGTTTGAAATGTAAGTTTGAACTAGAGTCGTTTTGTTGCACAGCTTGAGTCTTTTGCCTATAACTTTTTCATTCGAACTCCAAATGACTTGAAACTTGGACCAATGGATTCCTAAGACATTTTTCTTTCTCTCCATAAAACTTTAGAGTTATCTGAATTGATCTGAAAGTGATTGATAGGATGAAAGTGTGGAAGTCTGCTGGAATGTTATGAATTGGAAAATTTCCATAATCATGCTTCGGTTTTAAAATTATAACTTGAGATTTAGATTTCTGAATGAGTTGATTTTTAATTCATATTAAACTAGAGACATATTTCTACAACTTTTGTGAAGAATTCTAATTTTAATTCTATCTCTAAGATTTTTAAAATTGGCATGTAAGTGAGTTGTAGCTTAAGCTGAAACATTGTCAGGGACAGAAATCATTTCCTATGGTGATTGAATAAACTGTACTGATGTGGGCCGAATTAGGCTGAGTTGTCTTCACCAAAGTTGTAGCTTACTCTCTTAGCTTTAAATTGGTATAAATTTTGTAATTTTTGGATATTTGTGCTGAAAGATATGAGTTGTGCAATTAGAGGGTATGATCATGTACTAGCTAAAAGTTCAAATGTGTATAGTCTGTAGTATTTGGTGCATAACTCATTGAATACTGAATCAAATTGGATGATCTTAGAGTCATTAGAAATTTAAGACATTGGAGAACAATTTCCAGAAGGAAGTTTTGCCTAATTTTGTCATTTACCCTATCAAATTAATTATGCAAAGTTGACCTGAAATCATGTGGGTAGAAAATTTGAAGTGGTCAATTAGGTTATGAAATTGATTTCACATTGTTTTGTTTTGGTCCAAATTATAAGTATCAAATGATATTAATGAGGGCTTTGATATCTGATTGATTTGATGATGAGAATTATAATAAGATACCCGAAATTGTCATTGAACAATGCATTGTGCATATTTTAGTTATTTAAGTACATGAGCATAAAGGAATATGTTTTCAATTGTGCAAAATGTGATATTTGTGAATGTGTTGTGTATGTTATAGAGGAGCACATCGGACGCCAGATAGACATTGCTGGACCATCCAGGCAATAGCTTCTTGGAGAGTACTGTGAGTTAACCTAGATGATTTCCTATGATTGATTTGATTTTAATTTAATTTGATTTATTACACTTCTAATATTATTGAACTGTTTGTGAGTTGTTTCTAGATTCTGGACCTGAGGTCTGAGGAGTTTAATAGTTGGGCATGTATTGGGAGTGTTATGAATTATTATGAATTTGAAATTTGATTCTCAATGAAAGTTGAATGTCGGACTTAGGTCCGATGACTGTGAAATCTTGCATGAGCATTTGTATATGATTGTGATATATAAGATATTTAGAAATTGTTGCATTTCATAAAATGCATGCTCAGATAACGGCTTTGTGACTTGAGTTGCCAGTATGAAGTACTTCCACGTAGAGCTTTGCTCCATGATTTCTGATTTTGCACGTAGAGCTATGCTCCGTGATTCTATTTGACTGAGCCCTATGGGCCAGTATTTGTATAAGTTGTGAATGGCGCTCGGTCACAACAATAAGAAAGAATGTTGAGTCTCATGCATATAACATTATAAGACTGAAATTTATTGAATGATTTGCAATGCTGAATGAGTGATAAATTGATGTGATTTATTTGCTATGCTTAGTAATATGGACTATGTGATCTTATGATATATCATGTTGTGTGAACATCTGGAATGTGTTTATGATCTGAATGAGTGTTTGTAAAATATGTATTATATGTATGTGATCCGGTGAAATCATCAATGATGGTTTACTCATTGAGTTCGCAAAACTCATAAAAATTGCAATGTAGTTTTTCAGGTACGAGACAGGAGACCTAGTTCTTTAGACAGGACTAAAGGACCCTTTGGATTTTTGTAATGGCTCAGAGGTCTATTAGCTGGCTCTAGGAGTGTTGTGTCTTGTATTTTGTTGTTTTTGTTAGAACCTGTACGAGGCTGTAAATATTTGTCTTAAGGAAACAGTGTAAATTTTGTGGATAAATGCAATGAATGATTTAAAAATTTACTGACTTTCAAATGATGTTAGTTGATGTCATGTGTAAGTTGGATTTGTTTTTGCTCTGACATGCCATTATCATAGGATATGTACTTAAATGTTTCTAAATGTTTGGGTATGTAACCTATAGTAGTGGGATGTTGAAACATTCCCTCTCAATTAAGGATTCTTTTAGATTAAAGGCTACATAAAGATCATCTTGAAGACGTTTTCAAGATTCTTCTTTTTCTAGCTAGATTTTCCTTGACTCTTGAACTTCCCAAAACCACTAAGTCATATTTGAGAATTTGAATAGTAGTCTTGCACCTATTTTATGCAAGTATAGGAGGTCTTTAGCATAATATATTTGATTTGTTCAATCAAATATATGCTGGGAGCAATTTTTTTTGAAAGATAAAAGATAATTATATTAATTTAATAAAAGCTATACAAAAACAATTATAATGAATCATAATATCCAAGACAAAAATAAACTCACTAACTAATATACAAGATATCGACACCAAATAACATTATAATAACTAGTTCAGTTTTAGTTCATGAATAACTAAGCGTTGTTGATCATTGGCAATCATTATAGCTTTGAACCAATTCACTATATGTTCCACAAGTTGTTGTTTACACTCTTCAACACCCTTGTATATCCTCCGATTCATTTCCCTACAAATTGAATAGATAATAGTATGAAATGAAGTCTTAATAATCATGCCATTTACTTTATCGTGTTTAGTACACTATATGAAAAAAATTCAAAGTCTCTATCCACTCAAAGGTGTACCCAGGTAGTTGTAACGTAACCATAATTTTGCTCCAAATTGCTTTGGTATAATTACATTCAAAGAATAAATGATTTCTCCTTTTATTCAACTATTTACAAAGTACACATATGGGGTCAAAGTCACCAAACCATCTGTCTTTGGTCCAAAGCCTATTTTTAATCATTACCCAAGTGAATACAACAGCTTTGCACTTTAGATTTTACTTCTAGATAACCTTAAACTAGGGAACCAGATTAAAATGGTTCACTAGTGCCTGATGATAAGATTGATTGTTGAAGGTACCACTAGACTGTGAAGTCTGGACAATGCTATCTTGTGACAATCTTGTAGGGATGTTACGCAAATAATATGAAAATAAGTGAAATCCTCTGAAGTTGCCAGCCCACTGACCATTTTGGATAAGTATAGAAATGCTAGTATTGAGAGGGATTCTATTCCTAAGGCTAGAAAGATCTATTCTTTGAATGAGAGGATTATGATTGGTCCAGTTATCAAACTATATCCATATATCCTCTCCATCCCCTAACCTATGATTGATATAGGGATAGAACATACTGCTTAAGCTGAGTAAGTGATTAAAAAACCATGATAATTCTTTAGAATTGTCCAGCTATAAGAAATTCTGATTTTTGAGGCAGTACTCATTAACCCATTTAATCTACATTGCTTTTTTGTCAATGAATAATTTCCACAACCGTTACCAAGCATTACCTTTTGCATTTGATCAATATGGATGATCCCAAACCCTCCTAGCCTCTTTAGGGTAGTGATACCACTCCATTTGACCTTAGCTTGCTTCACATTCTCAAATTTTCCAAACTACAGGAAAGCTTTAATACTTTATCCGTCTCCTTAGTGACCCTCCTCGACAGAATTAATTGAGCAAACCAATGTAGATTCATACTATTCAAAATATAATTGATGAGCAGCAGCCAAGATGCAATAGATAAACATTTATTTTTCCAAGAATTAATTCGATCTTTAATCTTATCAATCAAGGGAATAAATTCAAAGAATTTAGGTTTACTAGTAGTGATTGGGACACCCAGATATTTAAAAGGGGAAGAGTAAAACTCAAACCAACTATATGACTAAGCTGCTATTCGTTCCTAACATTCGAGGAAAGATACAATCCACTTTTCCCCATATTGAATTTCATTCTATACAAACCATACAAGGCATGCAATATGTTCAACATCATTTGAATTGAAGGAGTATCGACCTTGCATAGGTGTATCAAGTCATTGGAATAAATTAGAGGAGATAATGAGATTAAACAACTGTTAATAGTTTTATTGGACTTATAATCATCCAGTAACTCATGAAGGATTAAAATGTGATAACTTATACTTCTCCTTGGTAGAAAAGGCCCTCAACCTAAGCTGATGAGCTCTGACAAAATTATTTTAAGTTTAGAGGTCAAAAGTTTAGCAACAGTCTTGTACACTTCGGTGTAGTAAGAAATAAGCCTGAAATCTGAAATATAAGAAGGGTTTTTCTTCTTAGGTATAAGGCAAATGAAGGTATGATTAACTTCCTATAGCATCTAATTAGAGGAGAAGAATTCCAATATTGCATATATAAAAAGTTGATCAGTAATTTCCTAGATTCTTTGGAAAAAACCAATATTGAAGCCATTAGGGCTAAAGATTTTAAGGGATTGAGACTAAAAAGCATTTTCTTGACATCTTATGGAGCTGTAAACATGTCCACATGTGCCTAGTTGAGGTTGAGATGAAGTACATCTTTCAAATTGAATCCTTGCTACTGAATACCCGAGATTCCCATTAACTGTTGAAAATATCCCCTGATAAAACTGGTCAAGTCCTGATGTTTGGATGTCACATTCCCACTATTGTCTTTCAGCTTAGAGATTGTATTATTATTTCTCATGTCAAGAAGAGAAGCATGAAAAAAACTTAGTGTTTGAATCCCCCTCTTTAAGCCAACGTAATCTTGCTTTTTGCCTTAAAATAGAAATTTGATGCATCAATCCCTCTTAATATTCCTACAGCCTCAAAGTCTCAGTATTCCTTAAGTCAAAATTGATTGGATCATTGTAGCAAGCCTCCTAAGTTTTGTCCAATTTCTGCTTTATATGGTTAAGGTTATGATGCTTCACCTTCACAAATTGTTTAAGGGCATGTTTGACAATTTTAAGCTTTTGCATCAAATGAAAAGACTTGTGTCCTTGTACTTCTTGCTCTAACAACTACTGATTATAGCCATAAAACCCTCCATCTGACTGAGACAATTGAAAAAATGAAATGGATCTCCATCTCTTACTGGATCAGTCAACTTCTGAATAAGTATTAAAGAGTGATATGAAAATATGTTATCCCCAAATTGTACAGAAGAAGAAGGAAACTAACTAAGACAAGAGTGGTTCACCAAGGCTCCATCCAACTTCTTTCTTATCAACATGTCTCCTTATTATTTATTTGTTGAGGTGAATAATCTCCTTATACCCCTTAGTTCTAGTAAATCCATTTGTTGAAATAATTGTTCTTTACACGTCCCCATTGTGTAACTAGATCCACCTTTAATTTCACTAGATTTTAATGAATAATTGAAATCACCAATTGCTAATCACGGATTTTGCATACCTGAGTGTAAAAGTTGTAGATCAGTCCATAATTTTGCTTTTTGAAAAGAAAAATTGGAAGCATAAATTATAGTAACTTCAAAAGCAGGAGAGTTGCCCTTCAACTGACAATGAATATACAAGAACTGGTCACTAAGACGACTACATTTAACCTCTATGCAATCATAGTAGAAAGACAAATAATACGAACATTGTAATGTTAAGAATGGTTTGTCATAGTCTTCCATTGCATACCTAAAAAGGACAACCCCGAATAAATAGAAGTGATCTTTATTTTTGTCTCCAGGAGACCTACCAAAACTAGATTCTTCTCAGAAACCAAATCCTTCACCATAAGCTGTTTTAGAGGCTTATTTAACCCTCTTGTATTCCATACTAAAATAGTCATCTAAGGGGATGCCCCCTTAAGTTTAGCTTTCCTCCTGATCGATCTTTTCTAAGAATTATTAAGAGTTACTTAAGGGTTTACCTTAGTATCTGCCATAATTACCTCCCGTGATATAATCATGTTCTGAAACTTCTCTTCCACCATACTAGTATCCTCCATTGCTTCTACAGATTGAGAAGACTATACCAGAGTCTTAAGAGCCACTACCATATACTGATCCAAGCATCCCTTTCACTCCTGTGTATCTTCAAATTGATCACTCATTACCTACAAAATAGTAATATCTGCCAATATGTCTGCAGACTGATTATTCAAAGCATTATCCTCATACCATAAGTGCTTATTAATCAGGTATTGAGCCTTAGTTAAAGAAACAACCTAAGGCCTCCCTTCATCTCCTTCAACATGAATTGCTGATAATGAATTCTGATTTTCAATATCCATCATTAGGGGAACCATCTGACCATCCTCCTTATTGGCAGTATCACTTGAAGAACGTTTGACCCCCAATAACTCTTCCTACCAACCATTATTAAATTTCCTACCTGTGGTTACCCATTGTTTAATTGTATTATAAGGTTTCTATGGATATGATAACTTAATATCCAAGGGCACCAATTCCCTAGTAGCACCAAGTTTTATAATAGGCAATGTATCTGGCACGCTAGCTTCCCTATTGACCTCTACACAAATATTAGCATAACCTATGTGTTATATACTAGAAGTTTATATATCCATGTATAAAGGCTTACCCAAAGAGCTAGGTAGGAAGCTCAGCCCTTCCACAGTCCATAGCTATAAAGGCAAACTGTGAAAGTAAATCTAAATAGGAAACATTTCAACAAAATCTTTGTCAAATTCAACTCCTGGTAGCCACTTCCACACAAACATTGGTTAGCCTTTGATATGCCAAAAACCTAATTTTAGAATCTCATTGAAATTACTGTCAGCAGCGAATTTAAACAAGATCGTACCATTGACCATAAGTAAGGTTTTCTCCAAACCTTTTTTGCCCCACCGTGCAAAAGCTCAGGCATGAATGATTGAAAATGAGGGTTTTTGCTCTAAAAGGACCTAACCAAGGCAAAAAACTAGGCCCTCGTGCTTGCTTATAGAAGACCAAGTGCGAAGCATACTATCACTACAAGAAGAAGTGCAATTACCGACGAAATTTTTCAGCGGAAACTTTAGTAATTCCGTTAGTAACTAAATTTACCGACAGAATAGTGCTACGGAGTCTAACGTCAGTGTGAACACTGTTGGTATATGTTACCGACCGTAAGAAAATATGGTTGATAATATATTACCGATGGAACAGAAAAATCGTCAGTATAGTTGGTAGAAATTTACTGACGAAACTGTCGGAGAGGGTAGAAATATATTCCAACGGTTCCGTTGGAAAATTCCTACCAACTATACTGACAGTGTTTATTTTCCCTTGGTAATATATTACCGACAGAAACCCATGACGTTGGTAATTTCAACCCTTAATCAAATATACCCTTGATTGCTTAATCCAAAGGTGGAAGCCGTTAGATCGCTGAAGTCATCTTTAATTATCTATAAATGTCTTATTGAATGACAATTTTTTGAAAATCTGGTTGTGAAATTTGTTTTCAATTTGAACAATTATAAATTATCGTTACATAAGTTTTGGAATTTTGAACCCATGGAATTTGTTTATAAAGAAAGTTAAATGATCATAAAAAAAAAAAATCTTTCCAAACTGATAATTAAAACATTAAATAGTACATAAATGAAAACCAAATTAATGACAACAATAATCCTATTGTCCTGGTGAGCGTGGCTGATGTGAGTCTTTATCCCTTGATCTCATTTGGTCCATGTCATTTCTGATCTTACTTATTACCTCCATCAACGTCTAAACTGTGGCCTTAAGCTGATTGATATGTCACGTTATCGGCTCTGAACTTGATGCTGCTATTGTTGAGATAGTAGAGGAGTGAGAATAAAATGTGTTGGCACATGAGCTTAGGCCAAAGATCCTTCCCCGACTGTCCCTACCACTCACTGCATCAAAATATACCTGGGTCTCATCAACAGGTTGTTCATCCTGCGACTATTGCCCAATTGTTTATTGTATTTGGTCCTATTAGGAGACAATGCTTATATTATAATTAGTAAGTGATAATTATTAAGATTGAATATTAAACTGTGAAATTCACATACATTTAGTTCTCGACATCGGCTGTTGACGAATGTCACACCGTCATGTTTCTTAGTGTGAGTATGCAAGAACAACTGATAGGGTGTAGGCCAAACGCCTATGGACTTTTCCTACATAACAATAAAAAGTAATAAGTTAAACTAGAATTTATAAAAATTTCGGCACAGTCTCTTTTGTTTTTATGATATTACCCCCTGTTCAAGAAAGCAAAGTACTTAACATAGCCATAAATGGCACCAACAAATTACTCCATACAGTCATGATCATTAGGCATACTACACATATATGTTCATCACAACAT
>JAOTAX010000002.1:33347340-33360866 GCA_025629825.1 Erythroxylum guanchezii
TTTTAAAGTTGTTTCTTCTTATAAAATATTAATATTTTATTATATTTAACCATAAATATTCAAGAAAAAATAGATATAGGTATCCATGGTTCAGGTTTTACTCTACCCATATCTATATCCATTCTTTTTGACTCAACCCATATCCACATCCATATCCATCGATTTTTACGATTTACTACCCATATCCAAATCCATTAGATCAGGTAGTGCGGATATGGATCGGGTTGAAAACCCACTGCCATCCCTAGTCAGCTCTGATACAACTATAGGAAAATTGGGGTAAGATCCTATCCCGCTCATAGTGAAATAATAACAAAACTTTTTCATTGAATTTACCAATCGAGGATCACTTAAAACTCTAAAACAAAATTATCATATAAAATACGAGTCACAATTTGTTCTTATTTCAAAGCTTGATTATTTTATTATCATTTCCTTCAAATCAATTTTGAAATCGGCTCATCTCAACCACTTTAATCACAAAATTGTTTGGCCTCTGATGGTTTCGGTATAATATGTTGAGAGAACTCTACTACTATTGTGGAGATGGTTAATTAAGAAGTACTAAATCATTTGGAGCCTAAGCCTATTTATAATATGTGTTGAACATTTTAGTAATTTAACTTAAATTAAAGTTTGCTTTAATTAGAAATTACAATTAATTATACTCAAACACCAATTGGGCTTGAATGAGATTCAATATCTCATGTAAGTCCTTATTTATTAAATGTTTCACATTTAACTATAAAGCTTCTAAAATTTTACAATCAAGTTTAACTTGATCAAAACACATTTTATCTCTTTAATCAATTCTTTATGCATGACCAATTAGGTTCCTAAATATGTTGATAATATTTATAAATTATAATCCAAAATTATATTTAGGATTAAATAATTAAACTTCCTTAATTTATCTTTAATTCTCTAATTAAATAATTTATGTCCATAGATCAAGATGGGGGTTTAGCATTACATTAAGACCATTCAAATATTTAGGAATGTCAAAGTAGTTTTGAATAAACTGTGCATAATTTTTCTGTAAAATTGAATTCTTTAGTCATATAATGTTTTGATTAGACATAGAATATGGAGTTAATATCTACTCTATTTGAGTCCAATCATATTAGTTCTCTGCTATTAGTAATTGATTCTATTAATGAAATTTGTGAAGTACTTTACAAAGTGCTATTCTATCTTAGCTAAGGATTTTCTAATCAATACTAATCGTAAACAATAGAATATTCTCCCAAATCACTTTAGAATGATGAATCTTATATTGATCACTCAGCTATCTCTATATAGTTCATGTTATATCCAATGACTTTCGATTAAACAACCATTGACTAAAATAGATCACAAATAGTATCAAAACATAAAAATCCATATATAAGATACTTCAATGATATCTCAAGTCAAAGGATCACTTATATAATTATCACAATGGGAATTTCTATAGACACAAAAGTAATGCTCCAAATGAAATTCTCATATAGGATTAGTTCAGTGAACTTGTTTTTTAATAAGTATCATGTGTTTGTTTAAGTATCTATATAATTTAGCCTATGAGATTGGTTACTTCCTTCATAAGTAAGAAATATAACATGCGATAGTCTTTTCACACTTTATTAATGTCTAATTTTAATAGAATAATAACTATGAACAATTAAATAAAGAATGTCTTTAATTTAATTGAAATTAAAATTTGCTTTAATTATAATTACAATTGGGACGACTTAAACACCAATTGGGATTAAACAGGTTTTAATATCTCATATTGGTCCTTATTTATTAAATGTTTTCATGTTTAATTATAAAGTTCTCAAATTTTACAATCAAGTCTAACTTGATCAAAAACATTTTATCTCTTTAACTTGTCTTTATGCAAGATCCATTAGGTCCCAAATATGTTGAAGATAGTTATAAATTATAATCCAAAATTATATTTAGGAATAGATAAATTAAACTTTTTTAATTTATCTTTAATTCTCAATTAAATAAGTTTTATCCATCGATAAAGGTGGGACTCTTTATATAAGTAAAAAAATCACTTATAAGATTATTACAATAGGAATTTCCATAAACATACAAATAATGCGCTAAATGAAATTCTCATATACGATTAGTTCGGAAAATTTGCTTTTTAACAAGTACCATATGTTTGTTTAAGTATCTCTATACTTTAGTCTATGAGATCGACTACTTCCTTAATAAGGAAGAAATATAACATGTGATAATTTTTTTATACTCTATTAATGTCTAATAACATGTGGTCATCTTTTCACTAAACTATAACAAACCGATTGATTGTAGAGTATAAATCAACAATATGGTAACTTTGTTAAGAAAATATATGAGTTTTATGTCCCACCAATGACCGCCATAAATAAAGATAGTTAGTACATTTAACTCCAAGAAAATTAATATATATGTATATGTCTATATATATATTATTTAGTGTAGTAAGTAAGAATTTCAATCACTAAGTTTTTATATTAAGGCATAAACCAACGTCTTACCATAAAGAGCTCAAGAACAATTCCCACTCATTTTAAAATTCAATGCCTTATTATGAATGGATTTTAGATTTTAGGTCTTGTAAAACAACAACCCCATTAATAAAACATTTGTTTTTTCTTAGGATCATAATTCCATATTCTGAATTGCTAAAATCTGAACTTTTTCAATTTAATAATCATATCCAAATATGATTTTTACGGCTTTTAAGGAAATAATATGAAAAATTTTTAAATTCAAGTTAAATATAATTCAATCTTCTAGGAGTTGCAATTTTTAATTCTAAAATTAAATACAAATAACGATCAAATATATTTACTCAAATTACAGAATTAAAGTCGGCTTTGATACTACTACAGGGAAGTTGGGTTGAGATCCTATCCCTTACACAGTGAAATAATAACCAAACTTTTTATTAGATTTATCAAAGCTAGGATTACTTAAAATTTTATCACACGATTAAGATATAAAATATAAGAAAATATGAATCATAATTCGTACCTTTTTATAAAGCTTAATTCTTCTCTTGTCATTTATCTTTAACTATTTTTGAAATTGATCATCTTAATCACTGTAGCTGCATAAGTGTATTTCCTCTAACAATATTTACAGAAGTTTTTGAGAGAAATCTACAACTATTGTAGAGAGAGTCAAGTAAGAAGTACTAACTTCCTTGAAGTCTACGCCTATTTACAATAGATTTGGAAATTTTATTAATTTAATTAAAATTAAGGTTTTCTTTATTTAGAATTATAATTAATTATACGTAGATACCATTTTGGCCTAAAATATTCAATATCCCATATTGGTCTTTATTTGTTAAATATTTCATATTTAATCATAAATTTTCTCAAATTTTACAATCATGCCTAACTTACATTTTCTTTTTATAACGAGTTTTTGGTGTGGTTCTTAAATATGTTGACAATAGATACAAATTATAATCCAAAATCATATTTATGATTAGATAAATTAAACTTCTTTAATTCTCTAATTAAATAATTTATATCTATAGATCTAAGCGTATGGAAATGTTTCATGACCACCCAAATATTTAAGAATGTCAAAGTAGTTTTGACTAACATTTTCAAGCATGAATTTTTTGAACAATTCAATCATTTCGTCATGTAATGGTTCAATTAGATATAGAGTATGAAATTAATATCTACTCTATTTGAGTCTAATCATATTACTTCTCCACTATTAGTAATTGATTCTATTAGTGATATTTGTAAACAATTTTACAAAGTGCAATTCAATCTTAGCGAAAAATTTTCCGAATCAATACTAATTGTAAACAACATAATATTATCCCAACTCACTTTTGGGTAATGAATCATATTGATCACTCAACTATTTTCATATAGTTCATGGTATATCCAATGATTACCAATTGAGCTATCCTTGACTAGAATAGATCACAAATAGTATCAAAACGTAGCAATCCATATGTGAGACACTTTGGTGACATATCAAGTTAAAGAATTACTTATACGATCATTACAATGAGAATTGTCATAGATATACAAGTAGTGCTTCAAAGGAAATTCTAATATGGGACTAGTTTAATGAACTTGTTTTCTAACAAGTTCCCACACGTTTGTTTAATTATCTCTATACTTTAGTATATGAGATTGACTACTTTCTTCATAAGGAAGAAAAATAACATATGCTAATATTTTTTACACTCTTGTAATGTCCTGTTTCAATATAACAGTAACTATGAACAATTTAGAGATAATACATAAATGCAAAATAAATCTCATAATTATGATTTCTTTACAATTTCATTCACGTTGTATATTTACCCTATGGACTTTATTATATACATCTAAATACGTATAAAATAAAGAATAATTTTAGATAATTTCGTCACTAAACTACAACCAACTAATTGGCTGTAGAGCATAAAACAAGAATACGGTATTTTTCTTAAAGAAAATATATGAGTTAGATGTCCCACTATTGGCCAAAGATAGTTTGTACATTTGACTCTAAGTTAATATACATTAAGGCTTACACATGATAAGTATGCATTGTAATTTATAATTTTTGAGCATTGAAAGAGACATGATTATAATACATATTATATCATGTTCTTTTTTTAGATTAGTAGAACTTATATTCACTATTTTAATAATTTAAATAGCATTAAAATTTTATTTTTTAGTTTTGATCAATCATTATTTTTAAGATTTAAAGTTACGTGAATAAAACTTTTTTTTCATAATTAGAATCTTCAATATTTTAAATTAAAAAGACGTTTAGAAAGATTAGTTCCAAGACTTTGAACAACCTCTTTTGAGCAATAATACGTTCACTTTGCCATGTTTAAGCACCGTTGCTTGTTCATGGGTCATAATCCATTACGTAGCATCAAAGGTTCCGCATATCCAGACGAATCAAAGTGAATTTGTACTTTGAAACAGAAATGATGCACCAACCTTAAAATCTATGTTCCAACCTGGAATTGCACGAGTGGTCCAACCAAAATACCAATGGAAACCCCAAGTTGGAGAACCATCCTTTTGGACTATTATGTTTCACATTAACGTATTAAATTAAGGACAAGATGCCTGACAAAAGGAAATCCTAAAGGCCACCAGACCGTTGGCATGCACTCGCTATGGTCGTCTGTTTGATATATATTATAAATTTATAATCCTCTTTTGTGTTAGTCTATCTAATTATGCTACTCAGACATCGCATTGATGTGTTATCATGGAAAGCTCAGACTATTTTTCTACTTAATATATGAAAACTAAGCTAAGGTCTTGCTGGATCGCTTTCCAAATTGTTCGACATTCTTGTCGTATCTCTTTTAGTATTGGGAAGGAGAACGCCACATATAAAGTCGATCACTTTATACCTAACCGAACCGACCATGTTTGATTTGCTAATTTCGCATTAAAAAAAAATCTAACACAATTCGCTTATAATGTCTTTTGTTCGTGGTTTAATTATTTGCACGTGGCAATCGTTGTCCTAATTATAAGTTCTAATTGTGGGATTGCCAACTTGCAGGAATAATCTACCTGCCCTACTCTCTTTCTCACACAACGTTTTCATTTTCCCAATATGCTAATGTTGTTGAGATTCCGGTTGCTTGTCGTTTACAAGCTTTCAGTGTCAAATGGGAATCGTGGTTTAAAACTAGCCTATAGCCACTTGCAACACGCCTCAAATACTATTACTTAACTCAACTAGTATTATCTCAGCTTTAACTTATTCTATATATAGGATGGAAATGCAAATATTTTATCCATGAGTGCTTCTTTTCAGGTTTTTGTTTAAACAGAATCTGTCCCTCTTACTAATGCAATCCTACACAATTGGTTTACCTCAGAAGCAAAATAAAGTGCCGATAAAACGTTTAGTTCAACAAACAGTAAGAATATAATAAGAGAGGAAAATGATCTGACCAAATAGTCACAGTCAGAGTTTCGTGTGCATGAAGCAAATACGCCAAATACTGGTAACACGTAACTGCAATTTCACAGGCGCATGGTTTTCACCACATTCTCTTACCGGATCACATGAGAGCAACTGTTTGTTTTTGTTTTTTTCACTTCTCGTCGTGCAGGAACCCCTCGGTCCCTCCCAATCAGTTAAGAAAAAATGGGACCCATGAAAGGGCTGATTAGTTTCCCAGACCATCTCGACAGATAGGCCTCTGTTTTTCCTTCGGACGGGTAAAACCAAATTATTGGTGTGAACGTGAAACATCTACGTCCCTTTACAACTCATGCACCTAAGGCACTATCAACGGTGCTTCGACTTCCACTTGTCGAAAACCCACCTTCACCTTAAGGACGAAGGAAATCTCTTTTTCATTCCCCTCCCTCTGTCCTCTTTAAAAATGTGACAAGGGAAGCGAAGGTTATTATTACATTAGTCATCGCCGTTACTACCCTACACAAACATAAAATCAATTGGAAGTCTTGGACCACACAGAAAGAGCGCTTCAGCTTCTTAAATTCTTCCTACCATCATTCTTGTTTCCTTTGACATGCTTGTTTTACAGACAGGTATATAGGGAAATAGATTAGGGAGAGAGACATGCACACTTCTTATCACCTTCCTAACCATTTCCTTGCACTTGACACCATCAAATCACCAATTTCCTTGATCTTGTGCACTAGTTGGCTTATAAGGAAGAATCTTACCCTCCTATTATTCTTTATGATAATCTCTCTTCTAGCTCCTCGATCCAAAGGGTAGAAATTTTAATCCTCATCCGATTATAAGCATAATTTCCTTGCTAAAATCTCTGTGGGACTTGGTTCATTTAGTACGTTGATTTAGGGAGTTCGTTAACATGGGGTTGAGTTCCAAGCAGGTTTCTGGTGATCATGGAATAGATTGGAGTCAGACACTGTTGCAGGCTCAAACCTTGGAGCTATCAAAACCTCCCCAGATTAGACGGCAACAGGGTCAAAAGCTGCATCAATCAGAGCCCTTAAAGTGCCCGAGGTGCGATTCAATAAATACTAAGTTCTGTTACTACAACAACTACAATAAGTCCCAGCCTAGGCATTTCTGCAAGACTTGCAAGAGGCACTGGACTAAAGGTGGCAATCTTCGTAATGTCCCCATTGGTGGTGGACGCAAAAACAAGCGTCCCAAAACATCGAAAAAGGGTCTCAACAACACTACCGCCACAACCACTACTATCACAGCTACAGGAAGCACCAGTATCGGAAGCATCAACAATACCAGTAGGGTCGATCCCCAAATGGCTGGGGCCGAGAAGCAAAAGCAAAAGCTTCCTCTTATACCTGGTGATCGAAAAGATATGTCTGGGATTCTTTATCAAGCATTAATCAATCCGCCCTCTTCAGGTTTGCAGCAGAATTCATTTATCTGCGGTAACTTGCACAGCGGAAGTTTCGATACCAACAACGATGTTTTCCTTTTCGATTCAACTTTATCACTACCTCAAATTCATCGAGGCTTAAACTTTTCGTATTCTACAGCGTCAAGCTCTTATATTGACACTCACCCATCTTCAATTTCGACCTCCTTTCAGCCTCCAAATCATGCATATAGTTACACTCAAGAAGTTATGGAGGATTCGACCATCACCACCATCATGCCTAACACTAGCAGCAGCCTTACTCAGCCATGGTCAGTGCTGAATGCAAAAAGTGGGATGGACATTGCTAGCTACTCGAATTGGGAGGACATGGATACTTTTGTATCTGATGACCTGAATGTACCATGGGATGATTAAGATATAAAACCATGAATAAGGCCTTTAAACATGTCAAAAAAGGCGTACAGGTCCTTGTTTCTGTCATCTTATATCATCACTTTTGTGTCTAATGGAGGCTGGTTTATTTCGTATTTTCCACAGTTGGAACATGGTTTTTCCAGGTTATGTAGGTTGCTCCAACTTCCGATTATAGTTAGGGAAATACTTGGAGCTGTCCTTTTTAGTTTCAGCTTCAGGTCAATCAGTAGCAACTAGCATGTAATCTGTGTACTTCCATGAAATAAATTGCGTGTAATATGGGGTAAGGAAGAAAATTAGTTTGCCTTCCTTTGTTCTTCAAGGATTTTCATATCGACTGACTGGTAAGTAGGGGCATCAGTTTTATCACAGTTGAGGTAGCTCTGGGGTCACCTTCAGCTAGGCCGCCCGGCCATAGATAGACGTGATGGAAGATTCTTGAAGATATTATATCTTGATGTCTGAATAATCATATTTGATTGGATTTGATTGCTCACCACTTGCTCAGAATAATTCTTGCTCCACAGACCTGAAATATTCGGGCTGTATAGTACTTTCAGCGACGCGGAGGTTCTGATCTTTTAGGCAAAAAAACACTAAACTTTTTTTTTAATAAATAACACTATGATTGTGATTGTAGTTGCAGTCGACCACTTGGCTATTTGATGTTCATCCAAACAAACAGATTTAAATTCCCTGTACATCCTGTGAAAAATCTAGGTCTCGCTGAGAATCCCGAGCCTTATGTCATTAGAAATGAAGAGATAGGCTATAATCAGCATTCTTTTCCACCATATCTGCCTTTCTAAGTTCTGTCCTCCTCTATCAAGTAAAAACAAATCGTAGACAACTATGCAAGTGTTATTATTTTGTAAGTTGTAGACAGGGAAGTTTTGAACAATTTTGATTGTGGATCACTCAGCAGTGAGCAATTACAATCATGTACTGCAATGAGTAGCTTCTAGGAAGTTTTATGCAATGAAGGGTCCACTTGTCAAATATCAACCGAAGAAGTTTGCCTGTCAGGTCGTATTATTGATGCTACATACAGGAGAACAAAGGTTGACTCGTTTGTTAAATCAAAGTTTTGTGGATGTACTTCTCTGACGAAACTGCTAGATTTTTATTAGAGTGTGCGGAGGACTCAATTAAGAAAAACTAACTCAAAACGTGATATATTAATTGTAATATTTTACAATCACAATATTATCACCAATTCTCCACTGCACACTAATATACACCTATTACTTTATTACACAACACACACTCTCACATGTACTTGCTCACACCTTTTTTTGTTTTTCCACTCACTCACTCGTTACCGAGCTTGGCTCCTTTTATACCCACCTAAAATTGGTTGTTAAGTGACTTAAACTTTCTATAATATTCTAATGTTAATTATTCTTGAATATTATTGAAAGTTTATAAAATAGATATTTTTATGTATATAGAATGGGAAACTTCCAGAGTGATCAAAAGAGAGGATGTCGATGTCTTTTCAACACTTCCCTTCACCAACTACTCTTTGGTTCTTGAAGTCATACCAAGTTGCCTTCTAAATTCTTTAAATTTTATCATTACAAGAAATAGAGCGTTTAGCGACAGAAATTATCGACGAAAAATATTCGAATTCCGTCGGTAATGTAAAATAGTGACAGAAATTACCTACGGAACAAAACATCGTTAAAACGGCTGTCGGTAAATTTACCGACGGATTATATCATTTTACTGACGGAATTATTTTCTGTCGGTAAATAAAATTAACTTTTTTTTAAAAAAAGTCCCCATCATTGTTGACGAGGTGTTCTTCAACCATCTTTTCAACAACATTTCTCTCTCGGAGCCTTTACAAGATAGGAGTCCTCCTCTAGTCTGTTTACTGTTTGCTTAAGGCTTCTATAGCTCCGATTCCCCTGAAACGCAATTGAGACTAAAGCCGCCAAACAGAAAGTACTTAACGATTATACATTTCCCTCAAAACAAATCAGACAAAATGGCTTGTTGGAATATTGCATTAAGAAATATCTTCTATAGCCTTAATAGACTTACAAGAAATATATAAGAAGCAAAATTTCAGATCAAAGAAATGCCTATAAAATAACACAGAGATGAGGAGAGCTAAAAGAAAGATTGAAGACGCAAACTAACCAGGATTCAGTAAAGTATTCAGAAAGCTTCCCTATACTAGATGTTATGAGCTTTCTTCAATAATACTCGTTTCTTCTTCAACAACAAAAAGAATTCAACACATAAATCAATACTATATGTGACAATCAAAAACCCACCAAGAAAGAGTAATAAAGAAACTAGAGAAAACAAAAAGCAAGAAAGAAGAGGAACTTACCAGATGGGGGGGGGGAAGGGGTGGTCTGATATTTTAAACAACATTTACCGACGGAAATAGCGACGGAAAATTTCCGTCGGAAATTTTAACTTTTATTATCCCGCCTTTAATTCCCGCCTTTAAATTTTATTTTACCGCCTTCCCTCCATTTTTAGCAACGGAACATTAAAACCGTCGCTAAACAAAATTTTTTCATATTGATTTTAGCGACGGAAATAGATGTTCCGTCGCTAATTTCATAGCAATTACTGACGGAAACTTTTACCATCCCTAAAGTCCGTCGCTAATATTGGCGGGATGATTTCCCTCCATTTTTAGCGACGAAAAATTAAAACCGTTGCTAAACAAAATTTTTTCATATTGATTTTAGCTACAGAAATAAGTTTTCCGTCGCTAATTTGCTACGTTTTATTTTCCGTTGCTAAATGAATTTTTCACGTTGACATTAGCGATGGAAATATGATTTCCGTCGCTAATTGGCTACGTTTTATTTTCCGTCGGTAATTCTTACTTTTATTGTAGTGCTTGTTAATATATGCTTATACAATGTACATTAAGGGCAATGTACAACTTTAAGTGTGGGGAAGGGGTTAATGATTTTAATGATTTTCTTGAGCTTATTATAATCTTAGCTATTAAATTTTATGAACTGATATCTTAACTTAATTGAAATCTATCCATCAATACTTTTCATTCTCGAATATTAATTTGAATAAGTATGCAAAAGGATAATAGTTAGAATAAACTTACCTTTATAAGTCATTTTTACTAATCATTGAGATAATTAAGGTGAATGAAATTGCATATTATTTAAACATATAAACCCATCTTTTTGATGAATAATATGTTTTTTCATGAATTTAACTATATCTATTTGATCGAGCTTCCTCAAATGCAACATCTCACTACCATAGGGTATATACCCGAATATCCGAGGACAATCAAGTACATAACCTATGATAATGGTATGTTAGAGCAAAACATATCCAACTTACACATGGTAATCCAACTTACACATGGCATCATCTAACATACTCAAAAGTCACTAAATTTTAAAACCATTGATTGCATTCATTCACAATTCTTACACTATTTCCATCATACAAATATTTACAAAACCCCTTATAGGTTATAACAAAACTATAAAATAAATGCTACAACACTTCTAGTGTCAGCTAACAGACCTTTGAGCCATTTTTCTATCCAAAATATTCCTTAAGTCTTGACTAAGTGTTGGGCCTCGTTCCTGAAGCCCAACCAAGGTGGTGGACCTCATTCCCCGAGCCCAACTATCCTATTTAAAGCTGAAAGCATAAGCGGGTTTCCTTGTAGGGTTATTTCAACGAACCCTTAAATGTTTTGAATAAATCCTTTCGATTTCAAAACCAAAAGCTACCAATTGTTGTGGAGAGGTAGCAAAACATGTTAGGAATCCAATACTTCAAGAATCACTCGATTTGGAGGTCGGACGAAGACGTTATGACCAAAAGAATCCAATATATTCATGTCCTTACCCAAACTGTACATGTCTTGGCGCGATTGCCATAACTTTTGCTACAAATCTTCGATTGATTTCGTTTTTAGACCATTTGAAAGAGGACTTCGAGATATACAACTCTTATGAGGACCTCAAACATAGATTCGGCTTCTAAAATGGTCAAAATTGTGATTTACTGTAGCTGTCCCGTTGATGTCCGTTAAACGGACATAGACTGGCCAAACTGTCATTTTTCACCCGAGAAGGTCCTTTAAACGGACATACAATAGGCTGAGGGTCCTTTTTCACCCGAGAAGGTCCGTTAAAAGGACCTGATGTCGTTAAACGGACATGGGTGACCCAAAATTCCTTCCAAAGCCTCTCCAATGCTTCCAACATCCATCCTAACACCATATACACTCATGATCTCCCCAAATTTAACCCTTAAAGTGTAATAACACTCCTCAAATATGCAATTACTCTTTTGAATGCATTAAACTCCCAAATCTCAACTCAAATAAGTCATGGCATACACAAACACTCATCATTCACCATAGCTGTCATACTCATACCTCCTATACAACATCATGAATTGCAAAGCTCATATCTCTCAACTTCGATACCCAAATTTCACAAACTTTATACCGATGGAAAGCTAAGAGGATTAACTACGATGTTCAAGAAGATCATTTTTTCTAATACAGCCCAAATCAATCCAGTTTTCTCCACGAAGTCAATACATAATTATTACCCCTATGAAAACCTGAAAATATGAATTGGACACTACATGGTAAATAAGCACATACACAAGGGAACCTTTTCAATCTTCAATTCATTTCCAAATCAAAATGGAGTTCATACAAAGCGTTCATTCATAGCTTTAATAATATATCGACATTTCATCAAAGCCTTAATACAAATTACAAAATACATTTGATGCTCAATGTTCAATATGCTTGTAAAGCTATTCAAAAGTCTAGCTACTAACTTAATACAAAAGCTAACTCTCTCGGAATTGTCCAAATGCCTTGCAAGGATTCACTGATCTTCTCGATCTGCACCTGAGGAGTGGGAAAAATATTGGGTTGAGCTACACAGCTTAGTGGCTAAAATATTTATGCCATTGGCGATGAGCCACACAATCAACCATATATATATGATTATTCATATAGGCATACACATCGCAACGAGAGTTCAACATTTACAAACTCAATTCACATTTCATAATTCAAAATATCATCCAAGCATAACACACAATTTGCATCATAACTAAGCATGTGAAAATGCAAATGCACAACCAAATGGCTCGAGGGTTTTGTGGAACAAAACGGCGAAACCAAAGTTTACACCGTGAACGAAACGAGTTCATTTTTCGGATGTCATGGGCTACAAGCGAGCAGCCGGGAGAAGGCTTTTGTCGACGTGCATGTGACTACGAAACCGTGTAACATCCCATCACCGATGGGAAGGGTAAAATAGTAATTTGGGACGGGTTATGAGTGTGTAAATTAGTCTTGGCATGTTCATGCATAATATGACCCCCACATATACCTAAATTGTAATTTTTGTATATGAACATGATTGTACATGCATTTATGACATTTCCCGGCATATGTGTTTGTTGAAAAAAAAATATGAATTTGTGCTTGAACATTGAATTGGAGTGGATTTTTGTTGTTTTACATTTTTAGGGAATTTTGAAAATTTTTCTGGAAAATTTCGGAGAAAATTTTCGGATCGAAAAAATTACCAAGTGGCGGACTGATGGGATTTTCGGTACCAAAAATGACTATCCGATGGCACTGAAAAATTAGATACATGATGTTTGGATTTCTTAATTGGAGCCATCGGATTTTGGGACAAATTTTAGAGTAGAAATTGGAGACCAAATGGACTAGTTACTAAGGGGACCAATTGGAAGCATAAGGAATTGACATGTGGCAAGTGACATGTGTCAC
>JAOTAX010000002.1:33371593-33383256 GCA_025629825.1 Erythroxylum guanchezii
TATGCATGAACATGGAAGGGCATCTCTAACTCTCATTAATCACTCACATTTACCATTCTAACCCTCCCATAAGTAATAGGATGTTACAGAATCATGCCCCTATTTCTCAATAATAGTATCATAGCCATATTTCAATTCTATAAGTTAATTAAGTTTATTTCATTGCTATCGATTTTAAATTATAGAAATGAAATTGCAATTGTTACAATCCGTAAATTTTCTTAAAAGTTGAAATTAAAGTTATAAGCCCTATATCATAAAATCAAATGAGATTTGAATAAAAATATGAAATGTTCAGATAACCCTCACAAATCCTAATTAATGAATTTAAAAGGTTTAGAGTAGAAATCCAGAAACCCTAAAGTGACTCTTCCCCCTACATTAAAAGCACTGAACAAGCATAGGTGTTAGGTTTGACATTGATTTCTCCAAAAACCAATAAAATTGCGTATGGTTTATGTTTACCTGTGAAAGGAATGGTTCTTGTCTAATATGAAATAGCAAAATGCCAGATAAGGATAAGCATGGATTATGTACCTATAATAATTTAGTGTTTATGGTATTCTTGTTATTGAGTTTATGATTCTATGGCTAAGAAGATGGTGACTAGTAGTTAGCATTCATCATGCAACATTGAAGCAACTACCGTGCCATAAGAAGGACTACTAGCGACTAACTCCTATTGTAGGCAGAGGCACAATTCTCAACTACCAAAGAAATTGCTCCTTGATGGTGCTAGTCGATAGAGGAGGCATCTCATCTTGTGGCTTAAAATGGTCATTAAAGACAACATTTTAGAACAAGAAAAGGGAGGCGTGGGATGTTGTTGGAGACGGAGGAGCTATTGGTGGTGAGCATCGCAAAAGGGAGATGCTAGCATGATGAGCAGCTAATGGTAGAACTTGGAGAAGACGTTGTCATGCTTGAGTTTTATGTTTTGTCTTTCATTCCTCCTTCACCATCATCAGGGAAGACGTGTGAAGGCTAAGCAATTTAAGCAGTTGCTAGTAAGAAAAGATGGTAATGCAGGTAGTTTGGATGGCAGTGGCTAGATGATGGCAGCAATAATATTTGCCCCTAGGGTTTTAGGTTTATGAAGGTAGGGTTTGGATTGAGGAAGATAAAGATGTTTGGCTACTGGTTTAAGTTCTTCTGGATTAGGAATAAGGGATTCTCAAACCTAAAATAGGTAAACTTTTTATTTTGAAGAGAATGAATAAATATATTAATAAAAAAGGGAAGGTTTAATATAGAAAATCAAAGAGGCCAAAGGAGTCACTCAAAACTATATACAAAGAAAACAAAGAAGTCACAGGAGGCCCTCAATAATAATAATAAACCAAAGCTATGTAGGGAGTTTCCAAATATTTCACTGAAGAACAGATATCTGAAAACGAGACTCGAGGCCTAGAAACCAAGAACAAATAAGCTCGATGATGTCCTCTATAATGTCTGGGGGCGATCGGTGTCATCTTCTAAAAATACGTTTATTCCTCTCATATCAAAGAAAGTAAACAGTGACAGAGAGGGTTAGTATATTTTTGAAATCCTTTCGCCAGCGAAGATGGGTGGAAGCCCACTGGAGGAGGGAAAACCAAGAAGTCGAACGCCAAGTGAAGGGGGTCTTCATCGAGAGAGAACCCCAAACTAGTGAAGAGAACCTACACTAAAAGAAAAGGTGATCGTGTGTCTCTAGAGAGGAGTCGCATAATACACAAGTTGAAGAAGACAAAATACCAAACATCTGGAGCTTAATAGAATCTTCCACCAAACCCAAGAAGAACTCGACGGGACTCAAATATGCCAAAAAGATCTACCCCTCAGCAAAACAGTGTGTACCCATATGATCTATGTAGAAGATCTGTCTACGAATAGTTGCCACACATACTTAAGTGTGGCAGCCTTATTCCAGTCTCTGACCCTCTTGACTCTCAAACCACCCTCATGTCTCAAAAAACAAACTAACTCCTATGCTACCTTAGCCCCAGTGTGGGACAGTGAAGTACCTCTCCAAATGAAAGCTGACAATATGCTCTTAATATGATGAGTAATGCTAGAGGGCATAATGAGCATACTTGACCAATATACCTGTATAGAGAAGAGGATCGATTTGATCAGCTGCAAACGGCCCGCATAGGTAAAAGACAATGAAGTCCATAACCGGATCTGAGAAAGAATCCTCTCCACCGAAGGAAGGCAATTTGAGTGTCTCAACCATGTAGTGATAAGAGGGACACCCAAATAAAATCGGAAGGGAACCAATCTGAAACCCAAGTAATCTCTGTAAAGAAGAAGACTTAGCCTCTGGGATCCTTGAGAAGAAAACGCGGCTCTTAGGTAGGTTCATAGCCAAACCTAAAACCTTCTCAAAATCTGTCAGAGACTGTTGGATAATCTCAAGGAAGCTAAATCTGCTCGACTGAAAATCATCAAGTCATTTGCAAAGCAAAGATGAGTGAGGGAAGTTCGCCTACATCCCCAATGGTAACGATAGCTCGGAACTATAGTGGCCTCTCTCAAGCTCCCATCCAACCCTTCCATCACTAGAACAAATAGATAAGAAGAAAAGGGATCCCCCTATCGCACCCCTCGTGTGGCATAAAAGAAACCGTGCGATGCACCATTAAAAGTTATAAAGAAATATGCAGATCTGAGACATACCTCAATCTAAATAATCATGCAGTCAAGAACACAAATAGTCCTTAGTCCAAGTAGAATGAAAACACAAATAATCCTCAGTTCCAGTAGAATGAACTCCCAACTGACTGTATCGAAGGCCTTGCGAATATCAACCTTGAGAGCACACCGTGGAGGTGAATGATTTGCAGTAATCCTAAAAACTTTAATAAAGTTATTTCATGTATGGAATAATGTATTCCTAACTTGATTAGTCTGAAATTTATATCAAAAAAGAATTTTAAAATTGTTGTAAAATTTAGAATTAATTCTAAAATTAAATCAATTATTTTTCTTATTATGGTTAATATTAATAATTAATTTAATTCATAAATTTAAATTTTAGAAATTTTTATATTAAAAACTAATTAATTAATTACACTCCTTTATAATTAAGAAAAATATTTTCTAAAGTAATTAAGAAAAGTGTTTCTTAATTAATTTTTTATTTCAATCTGATTAAGATAAATTAAATTTATTATTTCATTTATTTAAATAATTAATATTCTATTTATTAAATTACTCATTTACCTTTCTATTTCTATTATAATAGAATTAAATTCGTTTTGGTGGCAAATTGCTAGCCATGGTTGACCGCAGTTGGTTGGATACATATAATATGGAAGTGTTTCATCAATCCTTTCATTGAAATCCTGCCCATCCTCTTAAATACCAAAGAGTTGAGATTTAATGTCATTTAGAAAGCCTCTCCAGTGTAAACCAGGCATTGATGTGGTCAATGATGTGCTTCAGCGTCCTCTGGAAATGCTAATATTCACATTACATAATAGTCTCCCTTGCACATTTGGCAAAGGATAATATTTATGTTTATGAAACAAAATGCATGGCAGAGCAGTAATTTCTTCCTAATCTAAAGAGCTTCAACCTTCTCATAAAATCAAATGTAAATCAACTACCAGCTTCAATGAACCTTTCTTCGATATGTTACTTCGCAAACTTAATCTTGGAATCAGACATTTACAACACACGCACTAAAATGAGCCAAGAAGACCAACAATACCATACAAATGATTAAGAACTGCGTGATAGCAAGTCAGCATATGACATTAAACTACAGGCATATGGTACATTTTGCTCATGAGCTACCAAAAGCCCAGTTAGCTTCACTACCAACACGAGGCATGGTGCTTATCCTGGAATGAACATCAGCCCTGAAGTTAGCCCCACACATGACACCCTCACTGTCAATTCTAGGCATAGCTTTCACTTCGTTTCTAGGATGCTCAAAGCTCATCAATCCTTGTTCACTGTGGAACATACACCCTAACGGAAATGGTGCAAATGATTTAGCACAGCTTCCTTTTATCATCTCCAAGTTGTCTGAGATTACCACCGTATCAGATGCTATACCCCAGTATAGACCTCCACTCTCATTTGGTCCCTAAAAAGTAAAAACACGTCAAATACAAAATATGCAAAATTAAATGTTACTTCAAAGTCGGCAGGGATTGGTTTTCTCATTATCTCATAAAAATGATGAAACCAACCGAATCCATCTGTTAGAACGAGAACAACAAGTTTATAAGGAGTTGAAAGACTCTTACCAGAGCAGCAAAGACACGTTTAGCTTTGGAGTCATAGACCACGAACCCGAAGTCTCCATCCAGATCCTTGAGGACCTGGTCGGCAGGGTATGGACCACGGTCACGGAGGGTCCTGTATGCTTCAATCACAAACATGGCCTCATTGGTGCCCTTTGATAGACCATATTGTTTGATGAGGCTACACAGGTTGTTCAAACTCCCCAAGAAAATGCAGAATACATCGTTCATTCCACAGAACAACCTGCAATTTCACTAGTTATATAGACAGGTCGAAGAGAAATGAAGCAATAAACAGGAACAACTCCATGACTTTATTTTTGAACTATCAATAGCAACCTAGTTTATGATGCCTACCAGACCTGCCATTTTAACTTTCTGGGAAATCTCATTGTTTCCTTTGTTTGAACAAGATTTAATGTCTGAACTCTTTTTGGTGTTTTTTGACAAGGCAAAACTTCAAAGGACAGAACAGAAAGACGTACCTTTGGTGTTCAGAGAAACGACTCTCTGGTCGATCATAAGCAAGCAATGCATCATCTCCAAATCTAAGAGAGACAGCATTGGACGGGTTAGAACACACGAAATCCTTCAAAATCTCATCAGGGTTTTTTGGCTTTCTCGATGAGCTCGGCGAAGCGGGGCTGTTCAGCTCCTGAGGAGGATTCACCAAACCCTTGTTGAATATTGCCAACATCTCTCTCCAAAATGGAACAGAAAGTACCAAGCTTTGATAAGACCTTTAACCAAAAACTGGAAGAAAAGCTCAAAAACTATCACCGGGTAAACAGATGCTTGAAGCAGTGTTACAAGGATGTCACCTTTCTATTCCTTATATAGATTGCTCCGAGAGCCGATGCCAGCGTCAACGTGGCAACTTTATCCAAAGCCGTTGACGCTTTTAAACCCTAATCCAAAATCCAACAATTTGAGTTCGTTGGTTTCCTGTGCGTAGGAATGAACGAGAGGTTTGGATTTGGGCATAAGGGTTCATTTAATCTGAACTGAAGTTACATTTTTCAAACTTGTTCCGGATTAGGACGTTTTTGGGATGTCTATTAATTGTATGCATATGGGATTTCTATCAGAGAAAATTGGATTGGTTTCTGAAATATTGGTGGTAAAACTAAAGTATGATGAATCGGTCTGAGATCTTATCTATAAGAAGTTGGAAAGTCGTTATGTTGACACTGATCTGAGTCAGCATCTTGAATTATTCTATGAATTGTTAGACTGGGTTTGGTTTAGAAGCGACGGCCACGTTTATTTGGACTGTTAGCCTCCCAAGGCCGGGGACGAAGGGTTGGCTTGGACCTTATGGGTCATCTGTTCTGAAAGATTGACTGACTTTATGATATAATTGGCTCACTATCCTCCGTAATAATAATATGATTATATTAATATTAATAATCGAACAAATATTAATAACAATCTCCGTTGTCATAGAATGTATATAAGATTAACATACGCAAATTTCTAATTGTAAATTTTCTTATTTTGAAAATTATTTTTATAATTTTAAATATTTCTAACTTTTTGTTAATTTAGTTTTAACGAATTATTTTTACTATTAGTTTAATCAATCTTTTATTTAATATAAATATCAAATTAATGAATCAAAATGCATCTAAAAGTACTTATAAGATCATATCCAAAATCATTAGACTTATATAACATAAAAGAAAAAGACTACATAAGTAACAAAAATGTCAACATTCAAACTTTTAACTCCAGATGAACATGAAGATTTAAGAGTTCCTGTTTATTGAGTTTTCATTCTGGAGCATATTATAAGAGATTCTACCATGTAGCTATTCGAGTGGTTACTGAATTGGCAATTCCTTTAGTCAAACACTATTCTTCTAATTCATTCCAATTTGACACTTGGTATTAATGTCACCTTGTTCATTTTTGGAGATTACGTTATTCCTTTCAATTCATATCATGTAAATGAAACAAGTAAAAGTTATCTTGAGCAGGATCTTATCCCTTTTTAATATGATGGTGATTCTTCTAATCTCATTCCACTATTGAATTTTGTGAACTTCCTGAAGCTTAAGCCAAGTATAATTGCATTTAAATAATAAATGGTTATGTACATAAGGATTGTTGATTAAGGGAACCAAGTTGGATCTACCTTCAGTTTAAAGTCTGTTCTTAACTGTAAGCCACGCTATGAAGGAAGCTTTGGAATGATATAATAAAGGCAATAAAGTTATGACCGAACCAAACAATTATTTCCTCTGCCTTTGAGTTTAGACCAAGTAAGTTATTATTATTAAGAACCATTTAAGTTTAGACGAAGCTAGCTCTAGGTATTCTCTTTGATGATTGTTGCAACTTTAATCTACTTAAGAAAGCTAGCCATTAGTGTTATTGAGTTGCATAACTTGTAAAGTAAGCATTTTGAGTGCTAATTGTAAAACCAAAACCATGATCTTTTCTTATTCTCCAAAATACTCTTGATGTTAGGCTTTATAGTGTTCATCAGGTTTACAATTTGCCTCAAGGATTAAGAGGTATGGTTTCTGATATTGGATTTCTAAAAGCTTTGGCCTTTTTAGAAATTATATATAAACTACGAATGGAGAAATCTGTTTGGCTAGTACTTTATCCCTTATAGGCTGACCCGGTGTGAGTGGGGATTAATTTGAGAATGGATAGCTTAAAGGCGCCTTCCCATAGTTGGGACTCTCCTAGGATACCTCGTGGGCTAACAAAAAAAAAAAGAAATTATATATAAACTCATTGGACAAAAATGGACTTATTATTTGTGAATAACTTCTATATTCACTTCATAAATAATACCTTGTTCATAGTTTCAAAAGAGTTCATTCTCATTCCTCTTTTTCTTTCAGCAAGTATATCTTATTTCATTTGGTATTAGCCTTAGTTAAATCATTTTTAATAGTACTTTATATGAAATTCATAAGTAATCTCTCAATAGTTGTAGTCAACTTCAATGGAAAATTAAGATGAGAACTTTAAGATATTTGTAAATCACGTAACACTAAGATGGTTAGTTGTAACTTGCATATAAAACTAATAACTTTGTTTTTCCAATTCCTTATCCTTTTATAGATAGCATCAAGTAAGGTTGTCATTATGTGAGGGTGATTCTAGTAACTAAATTTAGGATTCCAAGCTACCTTAGTGGCAACTAATGTGGTTTAATTCTTGCAAGTTAGGCTAGTAATTTAGCTAAATCAAAATTGCTTATAAATACAAACATGCCACTTTAGTTATAGTTGATTGATAGCTTTAAGATAATGCTAAATTTATAGAACGAATTAACTAGGATCTTTACTGAATAAGCATTTACCTTGCCAAACAACATAAGATCATTTGCAAATGATAAGTTAAAAAGTTTGAGCTTCTTATAACTTAAGTAGTAATTTAAATGTCAATCCTACTTAATTCTCTCATAATTGAGGTTTTTTTTAATTTTAATATAATGTAGTGAAATGTAGTTTGGAAGATTGATGGAATGAAATAGAATGTAATGTCTAATAAATGACTATTATACTCATGATATTAAAATGGTTGTTGCAGGAGGTTTTATGCTATGATTTTAAAACATAAATCATGTCTAATTAAAAAGTCACGATTCATGTAGCACCCCACTCTCATAGGACACATATCCGACATCCTGAAGGATATCTGAGTGCGTAACCCGCAAGAGTGGCATGCTAGAGCAATCACGTCACTAGCTTAATCATGACATCATCATTCAAAACGTAAATATTACAATATTTTAAAACCCAAAATTTCTCATTTCATTTCATAAAAACCGAATATACATTGTAGCTTTACAAAACATTCATATATGTACATTGTCAAAACCAATCAGAATTTACATCTCTATATTCAAAACATGCTACATAAATGAGGAATTATACAAAAGTTCTAAACTAGATCCTTCAGTCTCAGCTGACCAACCTTTGAGCCATATCTTCTAGCTAAAATCAGTGCTAACTCTCTTCTAATTTGACTTAGAAACTATATCGTCTCTCTCGAACTTGAAATATCAATGTTGGAAGTTTGGTGAGTTTTGCGAACTCAGTGAGTTAACCATCCTCAATGATTCACTCAAATCATATATAACACGTCAACATATACAATCACATAATTCACATCATTTTATTTATCATGCATCACATAACACTTTGTTCACAATTTTCACATTCTCATTCCACACAATTCAACAATACATTTCAATCATTTAAACATATATATTAAATATATATGCAATGCTCATGTGACTCATTACCGATTATTACATTGTTGTGACCGAGTGCCTATAACTATTCCGTATCCACTGTGGATATTGGGCTTATTGATAACTATTCCTTATCCGTTGGGGGTACAGGGCTCATTATACATAGTGAGCCTTTAGCTCTTAATCACATTCTGAGCTTTAAGCTCTTTTTCGATGGCTACTCAAGTCACAACTGTCATTATCTGTTCATGCATTCATGTAATAAAATGCATCACATATATCTAGTCAATCAAAAGTGCTCAATATTACACAATCATATTCACTATTGCATTCTCATTCACATTTATCATCAGAGCTTGGTCCGGCATTCAACAGTTATGTTGAGTACACTTATTTTTGTCAGATTCACATATAAGAAGCACTTCCAATATCTTATTCATGCATCAAACGCCTCAGACAATCAATGTCTGGAATCAGCACAATCACATTCATAAATTAATTCAATACAACATTTAAAACAAACAATTTATTAAGTGAGACCATCTAGGTTACTCACTGTTTGCTCCAGATAGCTATTGCCTCGAAATCCCGACAACGTCTGGATGTTAGCGCTCTAAATGCTCTTCTATAACATGCAGCATACACTTACACATATCACAACTTTGAACAATTATATAAGTACTCATTTATGCACATATGTATATATGAATTATGTACAATGCATGCTCAATGACAATCTCGAGTATGCTTCCTTTATTTACATCACATGATCATTCATACTTCAAAACTCATATATGTCTAATTTGAACTTAGGTTTACACCTCAATAATACAAATTCATTCTAAGTTCATCACTCAATCAATCATTCCAGCTTTTTCTCAAAATAGATTTTTCGGATCAATTTTGCATGGTCATTATGACATGGAAATTGAGATATTTAGGCAACGCCTTCTTCTAAACAAATGTTTCTCTATTTCTTAAGTTTCTAATGACTCCAAGTTCATAAATTAGGTTCAGTATTCTGCAAGTTATACTAAAAATGCTTCAGACTATTCTCAAACTACAACAGTACTCAGTAATCAAATTCGATCCAAAATTTGAAACTTTTAGAGACAGAATTAAAATTCTATTCCTAATGCAATTTGTAGCCATATGTCTCTAATTTAATATAAATAAAAAATCATTCCATTTGGAGATCTACAGATCAAGATATGGCCAAAATACTGATGCATTTTCAGGGAAATCACTCCATTTAACAAATTCCAGCACACTTCATCACTTTCATCCTAAATTCATCAATCAACCATTATCAATCCTTTCCTAATGAATTCATATGGTCATGAAATTTCGTGGAGATGAAATAAAATGTGTGAGGAGTTCGTGGTCCAAATTTCAAGTCAATCAGAGGTCTGAAGAAGAAGTTATGGTCAAAATAGTGAAGGCTGTCAAAAACTGTCAAAAGACATTGCACCTTCACTATCACGATCGTGCATTGCCTGATGCTTCCTCTCTGTCACGATCGTGCACTGCCTATTTTCTTCCTTCTATCACAATCATGCAAGTCCACTGAGGGTTCCTCTCTGTCACGATCATTTAGCTAGTCTGAAGCTCCCTCTCCTTCACGATCGTGCTCGTGATAGACGTTCTTCTCCAGATTTTTACGAAACTGTAGAGTTTTTATCTCTTCTTCATCCCTATTACTAAATCCATCATTTCTAGCTTATATCCTCTTTATTTCCTCTTCACTCCTACTTTCATTTTAGCTCAACTCAATCACAATCAAATCAAAATCTATGATTAATCACAAACATAAAAAATCGAATATATCAAACATGCATTCCTCATATTTTCTGCATTTCTTCATCTTCATCAACACTTTCATTTCATCTCTAACTTATCATTTTAATCCTTCCTATATCACAACATCACATTACTCCTTTTTCCTTAACTCTAGACTCATTTTAGTTGATCTCTAAAACACCCAATGAGATTCACGTTAATAATAGTGAAAACAGAGCATACATATAACCTCTTTTCATGAAATTTCTGCAGTCTTTTTATACACATTTTCAATGATCTTTCTATCTCAAAAATCATTTCAACATCTTATGAAATATTGATCATCAAATATGCAAAAGCAAGACACTTATATGCACTGTTCATCACTTCACGATGAACATGAATAATGACCACTAGTTTCATTATCATTTAATCACCATATTTGTTTCATATTCATACTACTCATAAGAATTAACATGTTACTTACTTGCTAAAACTCCAAGTTCTTCAAAACCACCAAGAAGCCCTAGTTTCTCATGTAACCCACGTACATCATCATGGAGGATGGGAGGTTTAAGTCTTCTTATGGTAAATGAAGAAGACAATAACGTGAGAGTAGCAAGTGAAAGATGAAAGAGCTAGGTTCAACGTTGATGGAGGTTGGTGAGAAAATTCGTGAGGAAGAAGAAGAAAGCCACGACGAAGAAGAAGAAAGCAAGAACAAAATAATTGACTTGGTCTTCCAAAATAATCATAGGATAAAGACATGGCTTGGCAAGTGACACTTGTCACTTGCCACTTGTTCAATTTATATGAGTTTAAACTAGATTCTCTTATTTAACTAGTCCAATCTACTCCAACTGTCTCCCAATTTTCTATGATATATGTCATTAAATCCTAATGTCATTTATAAAAATTTTCACTATCATTTGACTCTTATTTTTACTATCATTTATCAATTGACTCGCTACTTGACATTTTTTCTAGTCCAAAAATTTAGAAAATTTTAGAAATTTCCTAAATTTCACCAAAAATTTCAAATAAATAATTATACTCTCTAAAACATTATTCAATACATATAATCCACAATTTTCAATAAAATCATATTTATAAATCAATTATGCCCGAAAAATATCAATAAATGCATGTATAATCATTTTAATGTGTGCAATGAGTAATAATCACTTGTGTATGTATACTATATTATGCATGAGTATGAAATGTACTTTCTAACTTCTCAATAAACTTTCATGCACACTATTCTGGGGTTTTTAACCTTTAACATGGGATAACGAGATGTTACAGTTGACGTCAGAACTGTGACAAATATTTTTTTATTTTTTTATTTTGAAATAATAAAAGTTTTATTATTTTATTATTAATTATATACAATTTATTATTAATTATATAAAAATATTATTATTAAT
>JAOTAX010000002.1:33391695-33426613 GCA_025629825.1 Erythroxylum guanchezii
TTCAGCTCCTGAGGAGGATTCACCAAACCCTTGTTGAATATTGCCAACATCTCTCTCCAAAATGGAACAGAAAGTACTAAACTTTGATAAGATCTTTAACCAAAATCAAGAAGAAAAACTCGAAAACTAGCACTGGGTAAACAGATGCTTGAAGCAGTATTACAAGGATGTCGCCTTTCTATTTCTTATATAGATTGCTCTGAGAGCAGACGCGGGCGTCAACGTGGCAACTTTATCCAAAGCCGTTGATCCAGCCTTGGAAGACTCGTTAATTTGAGTTGTTTTTTGCACGACTAATATACCCTTTTAACCTTAAGCCAACAATTTGAGTTCGTTGGTTTCATGTGAATAGGAATGAACGCGCGGTTTGGATTTGGGCATAAGGGTTCATTTAACCTGAAGTTACATTTTTCAAAATTGTTCCTGACAAGGACGTTTTTGGGATTTCCATTACTTGTTAAGCATATGGGATTTGTCACAAAAAATTGGATTGGTCTCTGAAATATTGGTGGTAAAATTAAAGTATGATGAATTGGTCTGACATTCTTATCCATAAGAAGTTGGCAAGCAGGTAAGTGTGACACAGACCTGAGTCAGCATCTTCAGTTGTCTGTGAACTGTTAGAGTGGTTGGTTTGGTTTAGAAGCGACAGGCACGTTTATTTGGACTGTTAGCCTTCCGGGGTCGAAGGGTTGGCTTGGTTCTGATGGGATGTCCCTTTAGACAGATGACTGGGTTTGTTATATAATTGGTGTCCTATTATAAAGGATCTTTTTATTAAAAAAATTTGTTTAAGTTTTTTGTTTTCGTTTCTTCCAATTTTCAAAATTTACGAAAATTACAAAACGTTGTTTTTGTTTTACATTTCTTTTTATGAGCGATTTTATTATCAACTAAATATATATTATTTAATTGTTTAATATATTAATTATCAATGAGAATTATAAATAATTTAATTTAATATTATTTTTCATTAACTAAAAATATGAGTAGTTTTATTTAATTTAATAATTTAATTTATTTTTAATTAAATTAAAATTTATTTAATATTTAAAATAAATATTAATTTATAAATAAATTTTAGTATTTAAAATATTTATTTTAATAAAATAAAATATTTTTATGATAATTTATTAATAAATATTATATAAAAGACTAAAACAAATTTAATTATTTAAAATAATTTTATCTTTAAGTTTTATCTAATATCTAATTATTATAAGTAGTAAAAACATAATTATATTAATATTAATAATCAAACAAATTTTTATTTTTAGATTCTAAAAAAAATAAAAACTAAAAAAACAAAAGTGGAGCAAAATAACCCCACAGTTCTTGTACAAGCCACAATGGTTTATAACTATACGATTGTCCTTTGGTTAATAACAGTCTCCGTGGTCACAGAATGTAAAAGTTCGCATGATTAGCATACACAAATTTCTAATCGTAAATCTACTTACTTTGAAAAATATTTTGATTATATTTTATAATATTAAAAATTATATAAAAAGATTGTTCTCTCGTTAATTTAGTTTTAACGAATATTTTTATGATTAGTTTAATCAATTTTTTATTTCATAGAAAGATTAAATTAATAAATCAAAGGGCATTTAAAAGTGCTTATAAAATCATATCTAAAATCGTTAGACCGCATATAACATACAAGAAAAGAATAGATAAGTAACAAAATGTTAACATTTAAACTTCTAACTCCAAATGAACACGAAGATTTAAGAGTTCTTGTTTATTGACTTTTCAAAGGAGCTTATTATAAGAGACTTTACCATGTAGCTAGAGACTAGTGCCTAGTGAATTGGCAATTCCTTTAGTTAACACTATTTTTCTAATTCATTCAAATTTGACACATGGTATCAATGTCAACTTGTTCATTTTTGGAGATTCTGATATTTCTTTCAATTCATATTATGTAAACGAAACAGTTAAAATTTCTCTTGAATAGGGCGTTATTCTATTTGAATATGATGATGATTCTTCTGATCTCATTTCACTATGTTTTCCTATTGAATTTGTAAAGTGCCTAGAGCTTAAGCCAATTAATTGCATTTAAATAATAGATGGTTGTGAGTCTTCATCTCTATATCAAATATAAAACAAGTAGTGTTGATTAAGGAAACAAAGTTGGATCTATCTTTAGTTTTAAGTCTCTTATTAATTTTAAACACACTATGAAGGAAGCTTTGGAATGATTAGTAGGAAATAAAACTAGCTTATACCAAGTAATTAAAGTTATTGCTTTTAAGTAACTTTATACAAGTTTCGTTCGTAAAGGCAACAAAATTGTGTTTGAACCAAATAATTTTGTCCTTAGTCTTTGAGTTTGGACCAGGTAAGTTATTATTATTGAGAACCTTTAAGTTTAGACAATGCTAGCTCTAGGTATACTCTTTGATGATTGTTGCAACTTTAGTCTACTCAAGAAAGCTAGCCATCAGTGTTGATGAGTTGGATAGCTTGTAAAGTAAGCATTGTGAGTGCTACTTGTAAAACCAAAACCACAATTACTACTCTCCAAAATACTCTTGATGTTAGGCCTTATAGTGTCAAATAGGTTTATAATTTGCCTCAAGGACTAGGAGGTATGGCTTTTGATATTGGCTATCTTGCCTTTTTAGAAATTATATATAAACCTTTTGGAACTGAAGGGACTTATTATTTGTGAATAACTTTTATACTTACTTCATAAGTAGTTCCTTGTTCATAGTTTTAAAAGAGTTCATTCATATTCCTCTTTTTCTTTTAGCAAGCATATCTCGTTTCATTTGATCTTAGCCTTAGTTAAATCATTCACAATAGTACTATATATGAAATTCATAAGTAATCTCTCAATAGCTTTAGTTAACTACAATGGTTTAAGATGAGAACATTAGTATATGTGTAAAATGTTTTGAAAAGTTCAAATTAAAGTTATAAACCCTGTATCAAAAAATCAAATTAGATTTGAATAATGATTTGAAAAGTCTAGATAACCCTCCCAGTTCCTAAATTAATGAATCTAAAAGGTTTAGAGTAGAAATACAGAAACTATAAACTGACTCTTTGACCTTGCGTTAAAAGCAATAAACAAGCATAGATGTTCGGGTTTGAAGATTGATTTCTTTGGAAACCAATAAAATTGGTTATGTTTTTTTTTAGGAGAAGAATTTTTCTTGTCTATTATAAATGCCAGATTTGGGTAATCGTGGATTATGCATCTACAATAATTTAGTGTTTATGTTATTCTTGTTATTGAATTTACGATTTCATGGCTAATAAGAAGGTAATTGGTATTAGAGTCTAATGGTGTATTTGACACTTTTCAAGTAGAAAGAAGAGAAGAATAACAAGCAAGTTTCTATGTATTATCAACTCTTTAGATTATCTACAATAACAACTGATTATAACTCCTTATAAAGCCTAAACATCCAACAATGACTCTAGAAATTCGTATAACAATAAATAATGGAATTCTAAAAAGTTAATTTTGGTAATCCTTCACTAAAGCAGCCATAACTTTTTAAAAAGAAGTCCAAATGATTTGAAACTTTCACTAACTTAAACTAGACTTAAAGAGTTTTAAATTCATAAGTTACATGCCTAAAATGACCAACATTTAGCCTTTCAAATTCTCTCTTAAATTAGTCTTAAATTATGTTCGCTGCAAACACTTAAACTGTTGGACCATATTAAGTTTAGATTTCTAACACCCCCCCCCCGCTTAAACTTAATTATTTTCTTTCTTACATCCCGAGCAACTTCTTAAATTTGTTGAAGAGTTCAATCAGCAGTGGTCTTGTGAATATATCCGCTACTTTATCACAACTCGCCACGTGAGTCATCTCTACGTCGCCATCTTTCATATGCTCCCCATGAAGTGAAAACACACATCAATAGGCTTGCTCCTTTCATGATGCATTAGGTTCTTTGCCAATATTATTGCAGACTTGTTATCCACTCGAATTTATGTTGTCTTCTCTTAAGCAAAGTTCATCTTCTTTAATAACTTACGCAGTTAAAAGGAGTGACATACACATGAAGATGCAACAACTTATTCTACTTCACAAGATGACAAAGTAATTATAGGTTGTTTTTTCAAAATCGATGTAAATATTGTGCTTCCCATGAAAAATATAAAACTCGTAGTGCTCTTTTTATCATTCATTTTATGGCCTTCCAATGCATCATTTTTGGCTCCTCCATGTACCAGCTTACCAAGCCAACTCCATATGACATATTCGGCCTTGTGCATGCAAGATAATGCAAATTTCTAACTAAACTTCTATACAATTTTGCGTCAACTACCTTGCCTTCATCATATCGGGACAATTTCATACCATTTTCAACCGGGCTGCTTACGGGATTACAATCTTCCATTTTAAACTTCTTTAAAATCTCCTTTTCTTATGCTTTTTGAGACACAAAAATTTCAGATTTATCTTATCTCACTTCTAATCCGAGAAAATAAGAAATGAAACCTAAATCAGTCATCTCAAACTTCTTTTTTCATTTCCAACTTAAACTTCTCAATCATTTCCTTATTATTTCCTGTAAAAATTAAGTCATCTACATACAAGCCCACCAATAAGATGTCATCCTTTTGTACCTTCATATATAACGCATGTTCATATGGACATTGCACAAATCCGTGCTCCCTAAAATATGCATCTATTTGGGTGTTCCCATGCTCTTGGCGCTTGCTTCAATCTATATAATGTCTTCTTTAACTTCAACACCTTATTCTCCTTACCAGCTTTTACATATCTAGTGGGTTGTTCGATGTAGGCCTCTTTTTAAAGCATTTCATTTAGAAATGCCAACTTCACATCCATTTGAAAAATGTTCCACTTGTTTTAAGCCGCTAACAAAATTAATAGCCAAATTGTCTCCATTCTTGCAACTGGGGGCGAACACCTTTTCATAATCAATCCTGAATTTTTGCTTGTATCCCTTCGCCACTTCTCTCGCCTTGTATCTCTCAATTTCACCTTGCGCATTCATCTTCTTCTTGTAAACCCACTTCACATAATTGGGCTTAAGAGTCTTGGGTAATTTTGCAAATTCCCAATGATCATTCTTTTCAATTGCTTTCATCTTCTCTTGCATTGTAGCTTTCTCATCTTTTACAGCTTGCTCAAATGTGATGTCCTCCGCATCTACCAAAAGACACACCAAGTGTAATTTATTTGTTGCCTCGTATAGGTCTCGCAAGTTTCTTATTTTTGGTGTTCTTGGCTCATCTTCACCATCGAATAAAGCTAAAGATGGTCTAGCTTATGTTGTTGTCGATGTAGTTGTGTTTGTTGGTGTGAAAATTGTTATTGATGCTACTTCTTTCACTTCTTCATGGAATTCCAATTCCACATACTTTCTTCATTGACCTGCACATCACAACTCACAAGTATTTTGTTTGTAAAGGGATCATAGAGATTATACGCCTTAGACCTTTCATCATTGCTGATAAAAAGCAACTTTTTGCTTTTGTCATCAAGTTTTATGCGCCTTTGATCCAAAATGTGAGCATAAGCCACACTTCCGAACACCTTCAAATGTTACTCCTCATATCCAGAACATAATAAATGTTAAGAATAAACCTTTCATTTCCATCTTTACATTGAATAAGAATTTTACCTTGCCTTTTGACTTTCACTTTTAAGGCATCTTCAAATGATACATGGCCATCTGTAATCTTTTATATTTCGGTAAACATATGCTTGTAGCCACACATATGGTTGCTTGCACTGATGTCTAAGTACTATATCGAATCATTATTGGGGTCAGCCTCTTTGCTTGCTAGCAACATTACACCATCACCTCCATTTTCTTCCTTTTTCTCATTCTCATTTCTCTTCTTGTTGAAATAACATTTTGTTGTATAATGGCCATAATTTTTACAATTATAACATTGAAAATTATACTTACTTAATCTTCCTCCTCGACCTTGACCTCGGCCATAAGAGTGTTGTGGAATCTTATCTTCCTTATTCTTTTGTCATTCTCATTCTCTACAACGACTTCTGTCACGACCTCTACCTCAACTTCTATAGCCACCACGACCTCCACTACATCCTCTAACACGACTATCTGACTTCTCTTCTTTTAGTGTCACTTTGGCTTGAAGTGCTTCCACCAACACCTCTTGTTTCTTTTTCATCTTTCTTTGTTTATGAGCCTCCAAGGAACTTGAGAACTCATCGATGGTCATCTCTGCCAAGGTTTTTAGACTCTTCTATGTTGCACACCATATTCTCAAAATCATTAGTTAAGGATCTTTATATTTTCTCTACTACTCAACCATCACTCATCACCTCACCATTTCTATTAAGTTGACTCACCACCATTTATACCTTGTAATATAATTGGACACACATTCCGACTCTTTCATTTTTTTAAAATTCAAACTCACCTTTAAGTTTTTGTAAGCGAACTTGTTTCACTCGGTTTGCATCTTTCAAGAATTTCCCATGCCTTTTTTGATGTTGTCGCACTAGTGATCTTCTTAAAACTGAATTCATCAATTGCTTGAAAAAGGAGGTAAAGTGTGATTTTATCTTTCATACGTGTCTCTTTCAACGTCTTTATCTGATTTGTTGACATATCATCGTTGTTGCTAGTTCATTATAGCCATTCTCGACTGCATCCCACACATCTTGCGCACCGAGCAATGTCTATATTTCGATACTCCAATTGTCATAGTTATTCTTCGTAAGGCGTGGTAATGGAACTTGTCCAAGCGGCATCATGCTTGAGGTTGTCATGGCTCTGATACCAATTTGTTATAGTCTAATAGTGTATTAGTCACTTTTGAAGTAAAAAGAAGATAAGAATAACAAGCAAGTTTCTTTGTATTATCAACTCTTTAGATTCTCTATAATAACAACTTATTACAACTCCTTATAAAGCCTAAACATCCGATGAAGACTCTAGAAATTCGTATAACAATAAATAACAGAATTCTAAACAATTAATTTTCACCATCCTTCACTAAAAACACCCATAACTTTTAAAAGAGAAGTCCAAATGACTTGAAACTTTCACTAACTGAAACTAGACTTAAAGAACTTTAAATCCATAGATTACACGCCCAAAATGACTAACGCTTAACCTTTCAAATTCTCTTAAATCAATCTTAAATTATGTCCACTACAAACACTTTAACTATTGGACAATATTAAGTTTAGATTTCCAGCAATTGGTGGTTGGCATTCATTGTGCATCATTGAAGCAACTACCGTGTCACAAGAAGGACTATTGACAACTGACTCCTATTACAAGTATAGGCACAATTCTCAACTACAAGAGAAATTGCTCCTTGATGGCGTTAGACGATAGAGGAGGCATCTCATCTTGTGGCTTCAGATGGTTATTGGAGACAACATTTTCGAGCAAGAAAAGGGAGGTGTGGGATGTTGTTGGAGAAGGAAGAGCTATTGGTGTGAGCACCACAAAAAGGAGATGCTGGCATGATGAGCGACTGATGGTAGAGCTTGGAGAAGACGCTGTCATTTTATGTTTCCTCTTTTGTTGCTCCTTCATCATTGTTGGGGAAGACATGTGAAGGCTAAGCAATCTAGGAAGCTACTAGTAAGAGAAGATGGTAAGGCAGGTAGTTTGGGTGGCAGTGGCTAGATGATGGCAGCAATAATATTTGCAGGTAAGGTTTTAAATTTATGAAGGTAGGGTTTGGATTGAGGAAGATAGGGATGTTTGGCTACTGATTTAAGTTCTTCTAGATTAGGAATAAGGGATTCTCAACCTAGAGTAGGGTAAACTATTTGACATTGGGATTAATGTAATCCTAAAAATTTTAATAAAGTTATTTCATGTATGAAATAATGCATTTCTAACTTGAATAGTTTGAAATTTATATTAAAAAGAATTTTAAAATTGTTGAAAATTTTAGAATTAATTATAAAAATAAATCAATTAATTTTCTTAATATGATTAAGATTAATAGTTAATTTAATTCATAAATTTAAATTTTAGAAAAGTTTATATTAAAAACTAATTAATTATATTAAAATTAATTAATTACATTCCTTTATAATTAAGAAAAATATTTTCTAAAGTAATTAAGAAAAATGTTTCTTAATTAATTTTTATTTCAATTTGATTTAAATCAATTAAATTTATTATTAAGAAAAATGTTTCTTAATTAATTTTTATTTCAATTTGATTTAAATCAATTAAATTTATTATTTTATTTATTTAAATAATTAATATTCTATTTATTAAATTACTCATTTACCTTTCTATTTCTATTATAATAAAATTAAATGCGCTTTGGTAGCAAATAATTAGGCATGGTTGACTGCAGATGATTGGACACATAATATGGAAGTGTTTTCATCTATCCTTTCATTGAAATCTTGATCTATCCTCTTAATTACCAAAGATTTGAGTTATAACGTCATTTCGAAAGCCACTCCAGTGTAAACAAGACATTTGGTGTGGTCGGTGTTGTGCTTCACCGTCTTCTGGAAATGCTAATATTCACATTACATAATACATCGTCAGGTGGTAAATTTACTTTTTGTGTCAAAATTTCGAGTTATGAAAATAGTTTTTTTTGAAAAATATAATAATATTTAAGGTTATGGAACAAAATTCATGATAGAAAAGTAATTTCTTGCTAAACCAAACAGCTTCAACCTTCTCATAAAATCATATGTAAATCAATTCTCAGCTTCAATGAACGTTTCTTCGATGCATTACTTCTCAAACTTAAATCTTGGAATCAGACATTTACAACACACACACTAAAATGAGACAAGAAGATCAAAAAAATCATACAAAGGATTAGGAACTGCGTGACAGAAAGTCAGCATTAGACATTAAACTACAGGCATATGGTACATTTTACTCATGAGCTTCCGAAAGCCCAGTTAACTTCACTACCAACACGAGGTATGGTGCTTATCCTGGAATAAACATCTGCCTTGAAGTTAGCCCCACACATGACACCTTCGCTGTCAATTCTGGGCATAGCTTTCACTTCGTTTCTAGGATGCTCAAAGCTCATCAATCCTTGTTCACTGTGGAACATACACCCTGATGGAAATGGTGCAAATGATTTAGCACAGCTTCCCTTTATCATCTCCAAGTTGTCTGAGATCACCACTGTATCAGCTGCTACACCCCAGTATAGACCTCCACTCTCATTTGGTCCCTACAAACACATGTCAAATTCAAAATATGCAAAATTACATATTACTTCAACGTCGGCAGGGATTGGTTTTATCATTATCTCATAAAAATGATGAAACCAACCGCAATCCATAGGATAGTATGAAAACAGCAAGTTTATAAGGAGTTGAAAGACGCTTACCAGAGCAGCAAAAACACATTTAGCTTTGGAGTCATAGACCACGAACCCGAAGTCTCCATCCAGATCCTTGAGGACCTGATGGGCAGGGTATGGACCACGGTCACGGAGGGTCCTGTATGCTTCAATCACAAACATGGCCTCATTTGTGCCCTTTGATAGACCATATTGTTTGATGAGGCTACACAGGTTGTTCAAACTCCCCAAGAAAATGCAGAATACATCGTTCATTCCACAGAACAACCTGCAATTTCACTAGTTATATAGACAGGTCGAAGAGAAATGAAGCAAGAAACAAGAACAACTTGTTGGAATTTTGAAGAGAAGAAGAAGAAATCCAAAACACGATTCAGAAAGTTTATTATAACTTGAAAGTGGGCTGTTTTTCTACATACTAAAAACAGAACAGTTTTGCCTTATATAGGCTTACAAACCAACGATGAATAAGAAATTTCCGGACTCACGTAAACAACACAACTAGATCCACTAACTAACCAAATCACAAAACAATCTACCCACTATCTCAACTTAAAAACTAACTATGTACCAAGTCAAATAGATAACTTTGAATCATGCTTCAACACAACTCCACGAATTTAATTTTGAACTATCAACAGCAACCTAGTTTATAATGCTTTCCAGACCTGACATTCAAACTTTCTGGGAAATCTCACTGTTTCCTTTGTTTGAACAAAATGTAGTGCCTGAACTCTTTTTGGTATTTTTCTCCAAAGGATAGAACAGAAAGACGTACCTTTGGTATTCAGGGAAACGACTCTCTGGTCGATCATAAGCAAGCAATGCATCATCTCCAAATCTAAGAGAGACAGCATTGGATGGATTAGAACACTCGAAATCCTTCAAAATCTCATCAGGGTTTTTCGGCTTTCTCGATGAGCTCAGCGAAGCGGGGCTGTTCAGCTCCTGAGGAGGATTCACCAAACCCTTGTTGAATATTGCCAACATCTCTCTCCAAACTGGAACAGAAAGTACTAGACTTTGATAAGATCTTTAACCAAAAGCAAGAAGAAAAACTCTAAAAGTATCACTGGGTAAACAGATTCTTGAAGCAGTGTTACTCGGATGTCACCTTTCCATTTCTTATATAGATTGCTCTGAGAGTAGATGCGGGGGTCAACGTGGCAACTTTATCCAAAGCCGTTGATCCAGCCTTGGAAGATTCGTTAATTTGAGTTGGTTTTTGGACGACTAATATAGTAACATACCATTTTAAACCTTACTCCTACATCCAACAATTTGAGTTCGTTGGTTTCATGTGAAGAGGAATGAGCAAGGATTCCTCTAACCCGAGCTTACATTTTTCAAAGTTGTTCCCGATTAGGACGTTTTTGGGATGTCTATTACGTGTATGCAAATGGGATTTATCACAGAAAATTGGATTGATTTTTAAAAATATCAGCGGCAAAACTAAAGTACGATGAATTGGTCTGAGATTCTTATCCATAAGAAGTTGGAAAGTACGTAAGTGTGACACTGATCTGAGTCAGCATCTTGAGTTGTCGGTGAATTGTTAGACTGGTCGGTCGGTTTAGAAGCGACGGGCACGTTTATTTGGACCTTATGGGCTTTATCTTTAGAAAGATGACTGGCTTTATTAAATGGGTCTCCATTCTCCAACCACGAAGATCTAGCACAACCTGCAATGGCCTATAGCTATACGGTTGTCCCTTCGTTAACAGCAGTCCCAGTGATCACAGAATGCACAAATTTCTAATCGTAAATCCAGTTATTTTTAAAAATATTTTTATTATTTTATAATATTAAAAATTATATATAAAAAGATTTTTCTGGCTAATTTTTTTTGTCAATATAGTTTTCACAAATATTTTTTATGGTTAGTTTAATCAATTTTTAATCGGGTTGTCTAAACTCTAAAAATTAATTCTAATTCTCTAACTTCATTTAGTAATCTTGAAATCATGTTAAATTTTAAGAGAATAAAAAACTAGTTTCTTAATTTCAATTAACAAAATAAAGTGGCGTTTTATGATTAATTAACTAATTTAATAAAATTGACAAGAACTTAAAATAAATCATTTGAATATAAAAGTGATAAATTCAAGAGTACGTAACTCCAATTTAAAGAAAAGATCTCATCTAATTATAACATTAATCATTAGTAAAATAGTAATAATTTTCACAATTGAAGCAGGTAGTTCGAAACATATTAAGATAGTCATAACAAATCTCAAAATTTTCTAAATCAGTTGGTTCAAACCAACCATTCAAACCAAAACTTACCATCAATTGATTGGGTATGATAACATTTCATATCAATTAAATAGTAGAAAAAAGCTTAGTGAAAAAACTAGACCCTAAATTAAATAATTAAAAAAGCTACAACTATTCAACTTAGTTTTCTTATTTATCATTAGTTAAATAAGCAATTTCATAAATAACGCATTTACTACTTGTATCAATCCTTCATAAAAAATATGGATCATTGAATTCATGTATAGCTACAGAATAATCATCATCAAATTAATTGACCAGATTAATTAATATTAATTATTCATGAAGTTAAGAACCTATAACAAGAAATATTTGAATTAAATCATAAATATAAGTTTAGAACAAAAATCACAGTCACAACTAGAGTTTTAAATCTTCTTGAATCAAAATATTTGGGTTTAGCCACACATAACTTTAGTTCCAACATAAAAAATAGAAGAACATATTAAAGATTGAGAGAAGACTAAGAAGAAACAAAAAGAGTGTGATGAAAAAGGTGAAAGACGTGTTTTCCTCTCTCTTTCCTACTCTAAGCCTAATCTCCTTCTATCTTATAAAGATCCCTATCTAAAACAAATTCAAATTCCTACATAATAAGGATAGAAAGAAGTTTCCTAGTTAAATTTCAATTCTTGGAGTGAATCTGGAATTAGACATGATCTCGCCTTATCTACTACAATAATTTGTCTACTTTTTCTAAAATTCGTGATTTTCACCAATAATACTCCAATTTGGTGCAATCTTTACTTTTCATCTCCTAAAACAAAACAAACATTATTTTTCTTATTTAAGCACCAAAATATAGTCAAAACAAAAGAGATAATTTCAATTAACATAACTCAATAATATCTTATCAAATTCCCCCACGCCATATTTATGCTTGTCCTAAAGCATACATCAATCATCTTCATATTAACCTCTCATCTTCTTTCATGTTATCCATAAATATCCAAAAACTAATTCACATTAAAAGTTTAGGATAAAATAACAATCAAGAAAATAAGCACTCATAGGATACATTTTTTAATAAAAACATAGCATCTCATCAAGTCTATCAAAATCAAATGAACCAAGACTTGACACCCTCTCATTAATTTCAACCTATACACTCAATTGTTTAGGATTCATTAAGCTCTCAAATCAAAGCATAGCGAGTTATTTTCACAAGCTTGCTCGTGAATCATATCTACACAAGCACTCTCATGAGGCTGACAACTCAGATAGTTCTTTGGTATCCCTTAGTATAATATAAGGGGAATAGTCTTAGGTGTTCCTTCATCCTATGGTTAGCCTTCCTGAGCAAATTGCAGACTAGGGATAAATTAATGTACCTCCATACCCCAAACCGATGATGTTTGTGTGTTTCGGACTCAGAGACTATTGAACATTTATTTTTCGAATGTCCTTTCTTTAAAACTGTATGGTTAAACACTCTAAACCACTTCCAAATTCACCATCCTCAACTCACCACTCTCCAATCCATTTTACTTTGGGTTAACCAATCACCACCCTCCAGGAACTGTGTCATAAATACCTGCATCATTATCCTTTCAATTGTGGTGTATAACCTGTGATCTGAACGAAATCTTCGAACCTTCAAAGATGAAGCCTTGGATGTAGGGAGCTTTAACACGCGAGTGATATTTCAAGTTATGGAACACCTCAGCTCAAGCACTGAGAGAAGGTAAAATGTGTGTGTGTTTTATTATTTAATGCAATGTTTGCAGGTTTGATGCTAGACCCAGGTGTGGGTAAAAAGAGGGAAGTCAAATCCTTCCTTGACAGCTATAAAAGGAAGACCATAAGCTGAAGAGATAGCCTCAATCTCTCCTAAGCATTGAAGAACGACTTATGGAAGTAAGGTGACAAAAGCTACAACGTGACCTCCGTCGGTAAAGATTGTTGCTTGAAAAGATAGAAGTCCATATCCAATGGTAGGTACCTATTTCATCAAATAGGAATCTGACAATAAGGTTAGGATTCGTAGGGGGTTGAATTGGTGAACTTTTTAAATGAGTTTGAGCATGTCTTTGTGTTACTGGAAGTTGGTCCCGATATGTCGAGTGAGATTGGAGTCATGGTTTTGGCTTGTTATTGTGGTTTTCTTGATTGAGGGCAACATTTGTAGGGCTCCTTTTGCTCTCTTGCAAGTTAGGATTTTGATTTAGACAAGAGATTGCAGCTTGGACATTCTCTAGCTTGTAAGTTAGGTTTCCGATTTGGATAAGAGATTGCAACTTGGACAATCTCTAGTTGTACATATGCATAATCAAAGAGACTTGATAAGGATTGTAATGAGGATTAGGTAAGGTATGACAAAAAGAAGCTTTTTTGTTAAATAAATTGAACGAAATTATACAAACTTATCCACACAAATTTTTAACTTAAATCAATCCAAAACTCACGTGATTCAAATAACATCCTTTTCAATTACCTCTTTTTTCATACGTTTTCTTTCTTTTTTTAACAAGAGCATCAAAGAAGTTATTTCTTTTTTCCTTCTTTTTTTTATACTTCTCCCTCATTCTATAAATAAAATGAAAAATCAAAACAATGCAACTTGAATCAACTAATTTACTTTTCATGGAAATAGTCAAAATAATATGCAAATAAGCTTAATACATTTCCTACAATTTAGGGGCTCAAAATTATTAAGAACATCAACAAAAGAAGGGTAAAATTGGTTTGTGACAAGGTTAGTATTCAAGAAAAGAAAGGTTAAGGCTCAAATTAGTTTTCTATGGATAAAAAGTAATTGGCTTGTTTAGTTTAAAAATGGTTATCCTAAGTGCCCTTATTTTCTTTATACACAAATTTATCGAAAATGTGGTCTTAGCATGTATTCAAAAACAAGTTCTAGCATAAACAAGTTATGTTACACATAACAAAAAGAACTGTATGAGCATAAATGTGATAAATCCTCTTAGGCTCAAATCTCACATAGGTGTTAAAATGCATCAAGTCTTGTAAACTTCTATTTAACAAAACCAATTAAATACTTAAAGCAATTTAATGAAAAATACTAATCATGCTTGTCTCTTTCATTCATTATAACTTAAACCAAAAATTTATCCTAACTTAAGGATTATTTTTAAACAACAATTAGAAAATTATAAGGCTATCATGGGGAATAATCAATATATGGATCGTAGTGTTTATAAGTTCAAGTACAATACACTTACTCCCCCACACCTAAATCATACATTGTCTTTAATGTATGCACAAGATTCTCACGTGCCACAAAAATAGTCAACGAAAATAAAGCACAAAGTAGAAGACTCCCCTAAGTTGTGTGCATTTGAAAAGAGATGTACTATAGTGTTGGTGGACATGGTAGAGTGTGTGATGTGCTATAGACTGGTCACTATTTTAGTGATGTGGGGCTGTTAAAAAAGAAACATAAGAAATTAGGGTTTTTTATAAATAATAATTTTTTATTTTAATTTATAAATTACTTATTATTTTAAAATATTTTTTTCATTTTTATTTTTACAAATTTACAAATTTATTTAAAACCAAGCAAATTACTAATATGTATAACGTGTAATCACACCTTATGAATGTTAATATTCTGGAACGGAAAGCTAAATCTCCTAAGGCATGATCTCAACTTATGAGATTTAGTGTTATGGAATTTTAGAGGTTTCATTCCAGAAAGTTAAATCGTATAAGGCATAATATTGCCTTATGAGATTTAGTATTCTAGAATTTTGAGTCTCTAATCCTGATAACTAAATTATATAAGGCGTGATCATGCCTTATGAAATTTAGTGTTTTAGAATTTTAAGACCTATTTCTCTCTTAAGTCAATAAACTAATTTCTCAAAAACAAACAAATAAAAACTATATATAACTAAAACAAAACTAATAGAAACTATAATATTTTGGTTGCCTCTTAAAAAGTGCAATTATTATATTTGTTATACTCGACAGGTCTTTTATCTTCTCAAACTTATATGTAGTTGTAGTTTTGTACTCCGTAAGTAATGCTAGTAGCCCTTCCTCTTACCCTATAGTCAACATTTTTAAGATTATTGGAGGTAATGACTCTCAGTTACCCAAATAGACATATTTTAGGTGATCAAGTACGACCTTTAATTCTATCTTCAGAGCCTGCAAAACGTAAGAAAATATTTCCTTGTGAGTTATAGTAATTTTAGCATTTAAATTTTTTGAATTTATTACAATTGCTAATAATGATTTTCCAACTTCACCAATTTCATTAACTTGCTTGTTCACTTTCGATTTAGTCGTAAACAACTCATCATCAACACTTTCTTCTTTAAAAATATCCTTAACAAAATAATCCACAATATCAATATGATAGATAGACTAAAAAAAATTAGGGTACTTAATTGCTTACAAAATATTGAACTTCACTATCTCTCTATCAAACTCAACAGAAAAAGTAGCCTTATCCATATCAATTTTTGTCTTGGTCGTTTTCATAAAAGGTCTTCCTAATAAAATTGAAGCTAAATGTTCAACACTATCTCCATCCATTTTCAAGATGTAAAAATCTACTAGGACTACCAAAACATTAACTTGGACTAAAACATCATCAATAATACCAATAAGACGCAATTGAGACTGATCAACTAGTTGAATAATCACATTCGTTTTTTTTACAAAGAATTCATATTTAATGTTCGGTAAATTGAGTATGGTATGACATTAATAGATGCACCGAAGGTTAGCATGACATGCTTAATTTTCTTATCACTAATAATACATATAAGTGTAAATGTATCTAGATCTTAGCATTTTTTTTGGTAATTTTCTATTTATTGCATCCGATACATTCTTCCCAAAACTACTCTTGCCTTATCCTTCAAATTCCTTTTATTTAAACATAGTTTTTTAAAAAATTGTATATTTTGGAATTTGCTTATTTACTTCTAAAAGTGGTATATTGATTTCCACCTTTCTAAAGGTTTCTAAGATCTGTCTTTCATGTTCCTCTTCTTTTGATATAGCCAACCTATTTAGGAAAGGAGGTAAACATGCATTAGTTGATATCAATGAAGATAAATCACCTTTGACCTTTCTTAATACTTAAGTTGGAGGTTCATCTTTCTTTCTCCTTCATAATGCTTTTCTACCTCCATTAGTGAGGAAGATCTATATTGAATTTCCTTACCACTTCTCAAAGTCATTGTACTCGCATTCACCTTAAAATTACCACCATTTGATAAGGTAATTTTGCTGATGTTTGCGTTTCCAATTTACTTATAGAGGTGGCTAATTGAATGATATGATTTTTATGTTTTAAAGACTTGCTTTTGTTTCCTATTGAAATTGTTGAGTATTAGTAGCAAGTTTCGTAACAATTTCATCTAAAGACATAGCTGAATTTGAAGATTGAGAGTGAGCATATGTAGGGACATAAGGTTGTCGACTAAAATTTTAAGGTTGATATCTTTATTTCCCTCCTTTATTTTCATAGGTAAAGTTTGGATGATCCCTCTATCCAAGATTATAATGATTGGAATAAGGGTCATATTTTCGTTAAGATTGACTAAGAAATCTCCCCTTTTGCATTATCTTCTTAAAGGGAGACTTGTTGTAATGTAGGGTACAGATCTATAGGATGGCTAGATAATGAGTATATTCTACACATGCATGCTGATTGTAATTGACCTACATCCATTTGATGAACTAAAGCAGTTAAATCTAAAATTTTATCTTTAAGGTTCATTTTACTTACCTCATTAACGAGCTTAACAACTCTATGCATCGTTGTCCCAAGATGTTAAGAATTTTTGGCCATATTTGATATCACGTGTCTGGTTGCTTCAATTGTTTTGTTTACCAAAGCTCCTTCACTAATTACATCAAACATACTCCTATACATTGGCAAGTCCTTTATAAAAGTACTGAATCCAAAGTTGGTCAAGAATTTTATGGTGTGCGTAGCATGCATATATCTCCTTAAAACTCTCCTAATATTTGTACAATGTTTCTCTAGTGAATTGTCTCATCCCACATATCTCCTTGATGATATTTATTACTCATGATGCAAGAAAGAACATCTCCAAGAACATCCTTTTCATCTTATTCCAAGTTGTCACTGAGCCAAAAGGAAGATAATATAACCAATCATTTTCCTTATCTTTCAATGAGAATGGAAAGGCTCTGAGACTAATTTGTTCTTATGTCAACCCTTATGGCTTTATTCAAGAGTAGATAACATGAAATTCTTTCAGGTTTTTATATGGATCTTCACTTGAAAGACCACGAAAAATAGGGAGTAAGTTAATCAAACCAGATTTTAATTCAAAATCTACCTTAACAACTAGAAATCGCATGCATAAGGATTGATGATTTAAATTTGGTGCAACTAACTCCCTCATTGTTCTAATGTTAGGATTTGTCATCTTTTCTTAAACTTCTTGGAAATTAAAACCTTCACCAATTGTTAGATCTATTCAAATTTCACTTCTAGAGGTGAATGACCGCTTCTTTACTTAGTATGTTTCCTTAAATGATGTACTGTCTTCTTAATTTTTAGGTTATGTTACAATTCACCTGTCTGAGCAGAACAAGTTATACAAGACAAGAGATTAGCAGTAAATTGCAAAATAACTCTAAGAAACTAAGAAACTAAAACAGTTCCCTAGTAATGGCACCAAATTTTGATTGAGTTGTCGAAGCCCTCAAAATTAATTTCAATCGTCTAACTTCTTATAGTACTCATGGAACTAGGTTGAATCCCAAGAGAACTAAAAACTAGTTTCTTAATTTCAATTAGCAAAACAAAGTGGGGGTTTATGATTAATTAGCTAATTTAATAAAATTAACAAGTAATCAAAATAAATCAACTAAATATAAAAGTGATAAATTCAAGAGTAATTAACTTTGATTTAAGGGAAAGATCTCATCTAATTGTAACATTGATCATTAGTCTAAAAAGAATAATATTCATAATTTAAGTAGTTAGTCCAAAATATATTAGGATAGCGATAATAAGTCTCAAATTTTTCTAATTAATTGGTGCAAACCCAACATGCAATCCAAAATTGTAGTTTGAATAATTATTGAACACATATATGGTCTTTCGATTTCATAGCATTTGAAATCTAATTAATCACTCTTTACATGATTTATATGGCATTGGCATGCGTAATTTTTTGTTGTTGATTATAGAAACTTAGTGTTTCAATAATGGCTATTGCCTTGAAGAACATTGTTATTGAACTTAATAATGGTGAGAAACTAAATAGCGATAATTATGAACTATAGAACATGAAAGTCTAATATGTAGTAGAGGGGCAAGAAGCTCTTCGACCATTGTACATAACTATAGATGTTGTTGATGAAGGAAATGTAGCTCAACATAAAAAAGACTGTGATGTGTACAATTATAGAAGAAAAATAACTCATTAGCCCGCATTAAGTTACTAAGCAGCATACACAATGACATCATGCGAGAGTTTCGAAAATATGAAACTATTAAGAACATGTGGACTGCATTAGTTGTAAGATTTATGATTACCTCAGGGACCAAGATATGATCACTCACTTTCAAGTTTGATACATATAAGAAGCGCTCAGATTATATAGTACAAAATCATTTGAGGCAAATGTCAAACATAAATTGTTCGATGAGCAATAAATACAAGTTGTAATTGGTTTTTTGACTCAAATTTTAGAGCATATAAAGATGCAACTAACTCATAATGAGAGCATAAAAAACATAGAAGATGTTGCGAGGCATCTGATACTAGAAGAAGATCATTTAAAAGCCTCAAAGATTTCTTCTGAGGTATTTGAAGTTGGCTCTAGTTCACATGGAGCTGTGAACAAGAAGCACAAGCATCATGGTAGCTATAAGTGGATAAATATCAAAAGACACCACCACTCTGCTCAGGAATCCAAGAAGGCTAAATGAAATCAACATGGAAAAGTAAGTGTCCCTTTAAGAAGAGGAACATTAACTACAATCATAAAGGGATTAGTATAAGTTACAAGATCGTAACTTGCATCGTGTGAGACTTTTGAGGTTAAAGTGTCTCATTAAATACCCTTAACACTCTTATCTAATTCTTGAGAATTAAATTAAAAGTTTGCTATTTTAGAATTGTTACCAACAAATTATATATGACATGATCTTATGGAACGATTCTAGGAAAGCAAAATAAATTTAATTTGATAGAATTAAGAAAAGAGGAAGGTCATTATGTTTAAAGACTTACATAAAATGTATTTAAAGGTGGCCACCCTCTCGTAGTGAGATAATTGAATACAATTGTGATATGATGAAATAAATAATATCAAAAAGTGAATAATAAAAGATATGACCCAAGATGTATCATATAATCTACTCAAGGACATATTGGTTCTTGGATCAATTCATTAATTATGTTATATACTCCTACTAGATATATGACAATGAGCTCTCGTTATATGCTGGTCATACAAGTTATTGGATAAGTATGAGAGCTGAAGAATTTCAATCGATTAAACCCATTCATGTGTGAGTGGGAGATTATAGTTACTAAAATACCCTTTAATAGGTTTGGTACTATCCATTAAACAGTAAATGTAACTGCTAAAGAAGCAATTGTACATTTAAATTTCCAATGTAAAAAATGTTGAGATATGTTTATTTCTCTTAAGAGAGTTTTACGTTGAAAATAAGCTTGTACAAATCCTTTAACTAGTGAATTCAACATAACATCTAAGTAAATGATATTATGTATGCTTATGCACATCTTATAATTTGATCCTCTAATCTATGTGACTAGCCTATAGTTACCTTTAGTGAGGCTTGAAAGTAATGTCTTCACATGATTTATGAGCCAAGAGATTGTGAAACTAGATAATTTGAATAGTATCAACTTTAATCGGTAAAAGGATAACACAATGTTTGTTCTCATGGTACTAAATATTGCCTAGATCCTAATTTGAAAACTATTAATAATCTTACTAATTAGGTAAGTCTAAGAGGAGTCAAAGTAGCAAAACAAAATAAAAAGCGATGGAGGATTATTAACATCTTGTTCCATAGTCTCTATGATATTCATATGTTGAACTGTTGATCAAGTTAGCTTTGGAGATTTGGAAGGCATCAAAAGAAAAGTACAATACTGAAAGACAAGATACGGATAAGTTTCTTATGATAAAGTAATTAATTCAAAAAGATTAATAACATTCCTATTATAGGTAAGTTCATGACTTACAATGTTTAGTTAACATACTTTGAGATTTGAAAGTTGTAGTTCTTGAATCACTTTAAGTTAGAGAGATTAATTCTAAATTATCTTATACATGGAATGATTATAGAAAGATAGGAGAAGACTTTAAAATTGAAATGAAACTAAGATATCTATGAATTAAAGAGAAACATGAAAATATGATGAAGCGTATCTTGCCTCCAATTCAAAAGTGAACTATGATGTTAACAATAAAGAAAAGAAATATAAAATAGGCAAAAGAAAAGTGTCTAATTTCGAGGATCTACAAGATAAAAGGAAAAAAAATGATCTTATTATGATTACAAGGAAAAGGGAAACCATGCCAAAGAATGTGAAACTATTTAGAAAGTCATTCAGTCTAGGGAGGCTTCTAAGTCCAATTTAAATCTTGTAGAAGAAATTTACTTGTTAGCAATGGTGACTAAAGCAATTAACGGATAAGTTTACAAATTGGTATGATCACTAAATTGCACATGACATTAATCATCAATACGTACAAATGATGGATAAATTTTGGTGCTACTATCCATATGTGCAATGATTTGGGACAATTTGTGAGGAGTAATTGATTTAAATGCCCTAATAAGGTGAATCTTTATTTCACTTCTAGTATGAAACTTACATTGGTTAATGTTCTTTATATGCTAGATTTAAATAAAAATTTAATGTCTATTAGCTTGTTGTGCAATAAAAGATTTCAAAGTTATACTAGAATTTGACAAAGTTATCTTGTTTAAAGGTGACCTATTGGTAGGAAAAGGATATTATACTAATGTTATGCTCAAGCTAAGTATTGAAGATAATAATAATAACAAAATGAAGAGAGTTCTTCTTTTTATATTATTTATTCATGTAATACTTTGAATGCAAGATGATTACATTTAAATTATAGATCCATAAAATTTATTCATAAGAATAATTACATTTATGTTCATGGATTTGATATGCTTGACAGTATGATTTATGCTTTCCACAAATTACGAAACCATTTCCGAGCATAAAAATAAATACAAGATTCTTAGAATTATCTATTTTGATATATGTGAATTAAATAGAATATTTACAAGAGTTGCTAAGAGAAACTTTATAACAATTATAGATAATCACTGAAGATATATTTAATATATATTTGACGAAAAATAAAAAATGTTTTAAATGGTTAAACGTTAAAAAGTTGAAGTTGAAAATTTTCACATAAAGAAAATTAAGATTTTTTGAAGTGATAAAGGTGAAGAATATTTCTCAACTTAATTTTACATCTTCTTTGAAGAATAAGGTGTAGTATATCAATGTTGAATTCCTTATATTCAACAGAATGGAATAGGAGAAAGAAAAGTCTTACCTTAACAGAAATAGTTAATTTTTTTAAAACTTTAAAATTACCTTTAACCTATATTTTTTTGTATTATCGAGTGCACATCATGTTCATAATAGGATTGCATTAAGAAAAACAAAAGGTTTCTTTATGAAATATGGAACATAAGAAAATCAAATATAAATTATTTCAAAATATAGGGGTGTTTAGCATACTATAAATAACTTGAACAAAATTAGGGTCAACAGTAATAAAGAATATATTTTTTAGATATGCCCAAAACTCTAAAGCCTATAGAATACTAGATTTAACGACTAATACAATATTTATAACAAGAAATATAGAATTTATCTTAAAAAACAAATTGCACAATGATTCGATGGTAAATAATGCTTTTACTATTTGCAATCACAACAAATGATTCATAATAAGATAGTAGAAAGCGTTTTATGATGATGTCATTATAGAACCTAAATTGAGTCAACAAAAAGGAACAAAAATTCTTTAGGCCTAGAATTTGTTTTACGTTAGGCTATTTCTTTCCTTGTTAAAGGAAATAAGGTTTTCTTTTATAATATGCCTATTATGTTAAGTGTCAGAAGTTATTTCACAAACTTATAATGAAGCAATGTCTTCAAGAGATTTCACATTCTAAAAAAAAAAAAACAAGCAAAAAATGATGAATGGAGTCAATATTATATAAGATTTCTTAGATTGTAGTGGATTTACCTCAAGGATCAAAGATATTTGGTTACAAGTATGTAACCTAAAGTAAGTAAAGTGCAAATGTTACATTATAAACTTTTAAAGTTTAATGAATAGCCAAAGGATCTAAACAAAAGAAAGGCTTAGGTTATTTTGATTCGTATACACCAATGGAAAGTATGACGTCGATAAGTGTTGTTAGCACTAACATCCATTTATAACAAATGAATGGTATCATAACATTAAATAAGTACATTTTTTTCCAATTTTACAAAGAAATGTGGAGTGATCATATGCCTCTATGTTGAAGACAAACTAATCTTTAGAATGAACTTACCAGGTGTTCTTGAAGCTAAGGAATATATACAAAACTTAAGAGGAAAAGTCTTAATCATGTTGATACAATTTTAGGTATCAAGGTGCTTAGATATGGTGAGGGTTTTTTACTAAATAAATCTCCTTATGTTGAGAAAGTTTTGGAGAAATTTAAGAATTTCAAAATATTAAAGAACATAATACTCTTCATGATCCTGCTTTTGAGCTAATATACATTATATCAGACTAGATATCCCATTTTTTGTATGTCAAAAATCTTGATATATTAGTAGCCTTGTGTAAAGAAGATTATAGAATTTTGGTTCACCTAAAGAAAATTGTAAAATTAGGATTATTTAATAGTAATTATCCTATTGCCTGATAGAAGCATTTTAAATACAGGTTGGATCATAAATGTGACATCATAGTCTGGGGATCATGATGATTTACTCATCTCTAAAAAAAAAGGAACTTTTGATGCATTAGTTATACTAAGTCATTTTGTTAATTTGACATCCTCGTACTATAAGCCAACCCACACTTATAAAGAAAATTTGTAAAATGTGGCATCGTAATCATCACTTTTGTTGGATCAAATTATAATTTCATAGATCTATTAACAAAGTTCCTATCAAGGGTGTTGGGAAATTGATTGACTTTTTCTATGTATGTCAATTATGAATTACCTCAAGTGCATGGTGTAGTTGTAGCTAATACCAGCAAGTATAGGTAGATCCTACGAAGACGATAAATACTAGTAGTTACCGTTATCTTATTATATATTCTACGAATTTGATTTGTAATTTTAATTAAAGAAAAGATAACTTATGCAAATAAAATAAAACAAGCAATAAAACTGAACAGAGGGTTAAGAACTTACTTAGAAAACTATTGATATCAAGAATTAGTGTTTAGGTTTTGAATCCCCCTAATTACCCTTACTTGATTGATCTTTTATTATGCAATTATTTTATTGATTTATTATAATGTAGAGATTCCTATGGTATGATAATAACTCACTCTTAAGTCTAATAACAACTAATTCTAAGATTATTCTTCAACTTGAGCCTATAAGGACTCTTCTTCAACTTGCATATAAATTCCTCTTTACCTTTGACTTTGAACCCTTTAAACTGCTCAATGTAAATTTCCTCTTCTAAATCACCATGTAAGAAAGTAGTCTTTACATCAAGCTGCTCAAGTTTAAGATCCAAACTAGAAACTAGTCTCAATATCATACGTATCGATGTCATGTTGACTACTGTTGAGAAAATCTCATTAAAATTGATACCCTTCTATGGATTATATCCCTTCACCACTAGTCTTACCTATGCTTCACTAGATTGTCACCATCTTTGTTGATCTTGAACATCCATATATTCTTCAAATCATTCTTCCTTATAGGAAGCATTACTAATTCATAAGTCTCATTCTTCTTTAATGAGTCCATCTCCTTTTACATTGCCTTAAGCCAAGAGTCTTTGTTTTTGAGTGACTGCACTTCTTGGAAGTTCTTTAGCTCCCTCTTAGTAGTGACTGGGAGATATTTCAACCTAAGGTATCCTTTTGAAGGTCTCTTCACTCTAGTTGACTTTCAAAGTTAAACATCTTTTAACACTCAAGCAAGTTGCTCCCCTTACTCATATGGCTCATAGACCTCTTTTATATTATCCGCATAATATGGCTCATGATACTCATCACCATCAGATTTCCCTTATTCATTATCATCTTGTGGTAACTCGTATTCACCTTCTGATTTGTAGGTTGATCAATGAAAGTAAGAACAGAGGTAGAATTCACAATACCAAATGAGAAAGTGTTGAAAGTAGTATTGTCTTCTTTAATGTGATCTACACCCATCTTATGCTTGTAGAAGATTACCTTCCTACTTCTAGCAATCTTCCAATTTTTGGGGTCGTAGAGCCTATAATCAAACTCCTCATCATCATTTCTAACAAATATGCAAGGAGTAGTCTTTGAATCTAGTTTCGATCTTTACTCCTTTGAAATGTGTTTGAAGACTTCACATTTGAACACCCTCATATGTGTATAATTCAGATCCTTCTATTTCAAAGAATGTCATGATTTTATGAGACATGAGGAGTTTTATTGATCACATATATTGACTAACTCGTCTCAAAAGGACTTTGACAGTTTTGAAATTTAGAGCAAACACCAAATATTCACTTCATAGCAACATCATTATATTATGGGAGTACTATGATCCATCTTCTCATTTCTTATTCCATATCTCACATAGCATTCTTTAAATTTTTTGGAGGCATACTCCCCTCTATCATCAATTCAGAGACACTACAGCTTTCTCTGTCTCCCTTTCCGCTATGGCACGAGATTTCTTAAAGGTCTCATAAACCTAACCTTTTGTTTTTAGTATAAAGACCCAAGTTTTACATGTAGCATCACCAATAAAAATAACAAAATACTTATTACCTCCCAGGGTCTCCACCTTTATGGGCCCACATATGTTAGAGTGTACCAACTTTAACATCATCTTCCTTCTGGTAGACCTTTTATTAAACACAACTCGATATTGCTTTCTAGGTATGCAATAATCATGGGGGTTAAGTGAAATCAAAGTCTTCACAAGGATAAGTGATTTTCAGCCAATAACTTGATCCTCTTCTCACCAACGTGTCCTAATCTTTAGCGCTACAAATCTAGAGAATTGTTTTCTTAAACTGTATGTAATTATCTAACACACTCTTGTGTCTTGTATAAGGTACATCACAGTCCACCACAAGCAACTATTAATGCTTCTTTAAATAGTTGTAATTTGCCATCTCCAAAAATTTGTGGTATCCATCTTGGTCAAGAACATTCACAAATATTAGGTTGAAAAGCAAGTCTAGAAAATATCGTACACCTCTCAAGGTTAACATACACTCAATGTCAGTTTGAACTCTAATATCAACCATGCTGACAATCCTGGCAGAGCTCTGATTGTCCATCTACACACTTTTGAAATCTTCACTTCTGTAGTTAGTAAATTACTCCCTCTTTAAAACATAATGGTAAGACGCCCATATATTAATAAGACACTTCAAATCTGAGTGAATAATGTGGGGGCACTTACTAGTCACATATATCAACAATACTTCATCATATATGATTGATGTCGTTACTGAATTGTTTTGTCATCCCAATCCTTCTGGTTGTCTTATTTCTTTTAGTCTCTTTTCCACTTGTACCAAAACTTCTTGATGTGACTAGGTTTGGTGGAGTAATGACACATTTTGGTCCCTTGGCCATCTATTGACTTCAACATGTTCTTCAACTTGCCTTACAATTTGGGACCTTTACTTTTGCTTCTTCCTTTATTTTCTACCACAAAAGCCTGTATGTTGTCAACATTGACCTCCTTCCTCCTAATCTCTTTATTAAACATGCTCTCTTTGATTACATCCAAAGAAAACACAACATCTAGATTAGAGTTACCTATAGTCATAACCAAATTTACCCAACTATCCGCTAAGGAACTTAATAGGAACAAAGCTTGTAATTCAGCATTAAGGATGATATTCATCATAGTCAACTTATTGATGATGTCTTAAAAATCACTAAGATGTTCATACATTAATTTTCCATCCTTCAACTTTAGGTTCACAAGTCTGTTAATCAAAGAGGACTTGTTGTGAATAATCTTCCTCTCATAAATACCCTTCAACTTCTTCCATAGCTCGAATGGATCTGTCTCTTAGGATATGTGGTTAAATACGATGATATTAATCTCCTATCTAGTAGTTCTTAAGGTCTTCAAGTTCATCTTCTCCCATTGTTTATTTGTCATCTTCTCCAACCTAGATGAGACTTCTTTTATATTTTTTCCATATTGACTAGATTATAGAGATCTTTGCAATACATGAGATCTTCCATCATAGGTCTCTAAATTGAGTAGTTGGTTGACGTCAACTTCATCATAGATCTATTACCACTCTCCATACCTATGACTTTAATATCACTTGTTAAGTACTTCAAGAAATAATGCTTACACGGTCAATGAGATCACTCAAATAATAATAAATTACTCAAATGATATATATGATGACAAGAAAAAATGAACATAGGATTTGACTAGCAAGGAATCCATTAAATCCAATAGTAGTAAGATATAAACGTTAAGGTTTCAAGAAAAGAACGCCTCAGAAAACAACCATAGGTAAAGCTTTTCTAACTCTCTCAAAAAACTCCTATCTTTAGTCTCTAGAATTGAGTACAAATTGATACACACACACACACACACACACACACACACACTAATACTACTCCTAAAAAAATTCTAGAAATCAAAGTTTAATAAAACTATGATTGAACAATGTTTGGACTCTAAAATTCTTATTTAATCATGTTTTCCTTTCTCATACAACTTTGACTCTCAATCTTATATCTAAATCTTAAAAGGATCAAATTTTATAATGTACATACTTGTGTACCGTGATCATGTCCAACCTTTAAGCTTCAAAACTCGACTTCACAAGGACACATAATAACAGTGACTTATACGGGTCAGTAGACTCGGGTGTAGTGATGCCTTTCAACTTCCATATAGTTATAGAAGCTTACATAATTATGCACATGGCCATGTCCACCATTGACACAGGCATGTTTTTGCCTCAAATTTGCTTGATTTTTTTTTAATCTTTGAAGACAATTAACATATATAGAATTTAGATTTAGTGTAATTAAACAAATAAATATCTATAAAATAGGGTTGGATCTATAATAAAGTTATATCTAAATTGATAGTGGGTTTTGATTTTTAAGGCATAAACAAATGAAAACAGGTGAAATCAGAGTAAATAACTTGGAAGATAAATTCTGATAATACTAAGGAGGTCTTGTATGAGTTGAAAGGCAATGAACTAAAGCCTCCTTAAAGATGTCAGTGTTTGTTAATTGTAAGAAATTAAAAGATTTAGTTGCTGAGATTAGTCTAATTAAGTATTAATTAAAGATTACATTTCATCATATACTTAAATCTTATAATTTTCAATTTAAGTATTCAAACTTAAAATCTTGCAATTCAATTCAAAATGTTATCATTGATAATATTTTTTTATAACTGATGAAGTAATATCAAAACTGATATCTCAAAAAGGTAGGTGACATTTTCTTCTCTGTATGATTTTTAAATATCAAATAAATGAACACATTTTAAATATATTTATTAATATATTTGAAATGGGAGGTAGAAAAATTATGTTAAAAAAAGAGTAACGTAACCTTTCTAAATATCAGTCATTATTTTGTTTCCTTTAATCATATAATCAAAATATTAATAAAAATTGCCTTTTTAAATATATTTTTTCCTATTTTAGGCACTTAATTAAACTAAACTTAAAATGAAAATTAAAAAGGTTTGATATTTTTAATTTATGATCCCTGTCTACTTTGGCAATCAATAAGATAAAATTTTGAAAAGCAAATCTCCTTCATTAAATAGTAATAAGCTTAAAGGATGGAAATCTATTTTTAGTGAGCTTCAACTTAGACGTCAACATTACATTTTGAATTATCAAATTACTAAGATATTTAAAGAATAATTTTATTTTTATTTTAAGGTTAGTTAAACTTTTCGTTCCTTATATTTAATCAACTGCAACAAGAGCTTATTGAAATTGTTTAGAAAACTTATGTTATCATCAACCTCTTGTCATATATTAAAATAAATTTTATTTTAATTTTTACAAAATTAAATTTATTTTTATATTGGTTTTGTTTTCCAATTTTGATATTTTTAAAACTAAATCTATGAATAATTATAAATTGGTAAAAGTCAAATTCATCAAATATAATCTCATTTCCTTAAATTAAATTGATTTGACTTGAGTTATTTTAATTTAGTTTGATTTAAAAGAGATAAGTAGGTCCATTAAAGTAATGTTTAAGATTTGAAGTGAAATTACACCAAAGCTTAATGTAGACTTTCAATTATCATTATGAAATAATGTGGGCCTTATTTAGTAAATAGCTTATCAGCCTTTTTTAGCATATTGAAAAGACTTAGCTATTTAATCATATCAAATCGTTGATAATTACGTTTGGTAATCAGCTGATTAAGTTGGTGGATTGAACTCAATTTGTTGATTTTGAAAATGCTACTTTGAGGAGCGTTTTCCTCCAAAACTTAAAGAATTAAAAGACTATTATATCCAAAAGTTATTACAAATTACTAAAAAAGATAGAGATAGAGATACAGATACAGATATAAATTTGACTTAATTTATGCAAATTTTAAAAAGTTTGTAATTAAATTCAAAATTTAAAATATTTAATATTGAATTAAAATTTTCAATAAATAAATAATTTTAAATTTGTTATCTCTAATTATATTACATTAATTACTTTTTTATACACCCGGTATTTAGATCCCTTTTTATATTAATATTTAGTTTATAATATTATTGTCACTTGTATATTGTGTTTAATTCAATGCAATTTAATCTAAAATTAATAAGTCAAATTTAACTTAATTATTTTTATCTAAGTCTAAAATTTAAGAGATTAATATAAACAATTTTCCAAAATAATTTTATTTTAATTTAATATATTCAAAATATAATTTCAATTTTTAATATTTAAAAAATACAATAAAAATTATAAAAATTATAATTCCTTAAATTAGAAATAAAATCAATATCATTTTTACAGACTCAATTTCATATTAAGCTCTTTGGTGCTGCCTTTGAGAACAAAAATCCTGATGTGATCCGATCGAACTCATTCTCAAGCTTATTTTTTTATAGCATTTTAGTGATCTATCAAGTTCTTTAGTTGGCCCTTACCAATCCATGAGAATCTCAAGAAGTTTTTGATGAAACTTATTCATCATTGAGAAGTATTAAGAGGGCTTTCGGTGTTCTTAAGGCTTGATGGAAAATATTGGAGAAAATAATGGTGTTGACTTCTTTTACTCTTTCTAAATTCTTATGTGAATATTCAAATAAATAATAAGAGATAAACAACTAATACTCATGTCCTTATAAATCTTTTTTTTAAGTCATACCTTCATAAGTCATTTACACATAAAAAGTTAATACTAAACAACTAACTTTATCAAACATCTTTAAATAAACCGTTGATGTTCTCCACTAATCAAATCAGTTATATTAATCCACTATTAGTTCATCACTAATAGAATAAGTTAATAGCTAATACAATCAACTGATTATCAAACAGGGCATAATCATTCATCTCTTTATGGTTAGGTGAAACAGGCCTTGCGATTGTATAGAGCCAAAATGGAAACTTAAAAACAAAGGCCTTAGCTTAGATGGTCAAACTCACTTCTATACTTTACCATCTAAGAATCTCAATAATCTATTTCGTTCATACAATGCTTGTGTCTTATTTTAATTACGTTGCTTTAATTAGCACCAATGATAAAACAACAAATGTTGTTGAAAAGTTCGAACTTTTAAGGGGTACAGTTACGTTGTCCTTTTCAAGGCGTCAGCCCTGTACCCACACATTAGTCACAATCTGGTCTCCCCAATCAGTATTTCTATCCTTTTAATTACTTCTCCTACTTTGCCCTTGGAAAGTGGTTTTGGCTTGTTTCAATTACAATTAAATAATTAAATAATTAACTTTTAAATTAAATTTAGATTTAACTCAAATTGTCAGACATTATAGATAAGTGTGAAATACATTGTGTTTTAAGGTATAGTTTGATATGCGTTTATTTGTTTATTCGATTGTTTAGTATGTGTTTTTTGTAGAACTATGTTAGTTTTTGAATTATTTGTGTTTAAGTGTTTTTATGGGTTAGTTAGTTTGTGAATTATTTTTGTTTAAGTGTTTTTATGGGTTAGTACATGCATTTGAGCTTAATTATTATGTCTTTGAGGTACCTTGATGTGTTTATTAGTGTTTCATAGTCAACAGCGAAGAACGGAGAAGTTTTGGAGAGACATGGCCTGAAACAACAAGCCATGGTCATGGCGTATTTGCCACAATCGTGATAGAAAGCTTACAAGTGGCCCACGATTGTGACCTACAGGGCCACGATCGTGGCCTGCATCGGGCAGACACGCAGATACACAAAAAAGTCCAAATTTTTGGGGATTTTTCGGACCTTTCCACCCCAAAAACCCTTAGGTCTACCCAGAATACATCAAGTATATAAAGAGTAAGACAAAAGAGATGAGTTTTCTTTTCTTGCATCAACCACCATCAAAAAACCCTAGATAGAGTTCATCGAGAGAATGATAAAGAGACGAAGGAAGAGAGACGTAGAAAAGAAGCCTACACGAAGTACTTCCCAGAACAGGAGGTTTCCCGTCATTGCTGCCTCCATCATCCATTCGGATCTATTTTCCGGTGTATTTCTATTTTTATCTTTGTATAGAATTGGAATAACTGTTGAGATAAGATTTATGAATGTTGAGGATTATCTAAACTCACCTTCGGGTTGTTTTTATCTTTAATTCAATAAAAATCTGATTGTTTATGTGAATTGAATTCACTGTGATTGATTTCTTCATTTTCATAAATCGATAATAGATTGAGAGGATGAACCGATGAAAAATGATTAAATTCGGCTAACGAAAGTTAGGTAATTTAATAAGAACAAGAAATTAATTAAATTAGTAATTGTGTTTCGAGAGATCTCACATATGTTCCGGTAGTCTAGTGGAAAACTTTAGACCTAATTAGAGTTTGGATAAATTGTGAATTGATCATTGAGTGGCTTTTCCTGGGTACTGGGGATTTTCTGTAGTAGGGCATTGGGCTTTGTTTTCTTTAATTGCTTGAGAGGCGAGTTTTGAGGGTGTGGTATTGCTTTTCCTGCTTTGTGGTGTTCCTATGGTTTTTATCCTTTGTAGTACTTCTGTTGGTAAGAGATCCTGGGTAATCTCTAGCTGTGTATATAGCCTATTCATTTTCGTATAAAGTTTTCTGATTTACCAAAAAAAATTGTGAATTGAGAAATCGCAATTTTCCATAATCTAATTAGGGTTTATAATTTAGGGCTATTGGTTATAACTCGAGAGAGAGTAACTAACCTTAGGATAGTCCAGAACCAATAATCCGACATTTCATAATTAATTAGGTTAGTGTTGAAGATAGGTAAAAATTTCCCCTTTCTCTCAATTGGTAGTTCCTTAAGTTGATTCTTGATGTGCATGTTGCAATTGCTAATTTGTTAATATTTAGTGATTAATTCTTAAATTGAGTTGTTTGATTGAATCAATTGATTGAATTGCATCATTGTTTTAGTTTAGTTAAATTTGAATTTTTGTGATTAGTTTTGGCCTTAGATTTTAGGATTAGATTAACCTTTCTCGTGAGATTGACACCTTAGATACTACGCAAACGACCCATACGCTTAAAGAATATTGAGGTTAAAATATTAAAACTACACATATCGGAAAACTATGATTAAGGTTAAAATATTCTTTAGAAAGCTCGTTTGAAGTTATGGAACTGAAATCAGGTATTTTCCACGTTTCTTCGTTTATTGCCCTTTCACGTTTGATCCGGGATACGTAACTAAGGTATCATTACATATTACACGTGGTATCAGAGCGGTGACGTGATCGAGTGGTTAAAAACGAAGATTTTTTGTTATTTTCTCTATAAGGTTTTTGGAGAGTTAACTTCTGTTTCTCGGTTTTTTCTTGCTTTTTATTCAAGAAAGCATTATATATGTGTTTAACATTGAGAAACGGGTTGAAAAGGAGCTCAAGAGTATGAAAAACTAGTCCGAAACTCACCGAAAATCACCTAGGTAGTCAGAGGCTACAAAGACTGTCGGGTAGAGGGCGGTTAGTGGCGTAATAGTGACCGCTTGCATGTCGGGTTCGAGCATCACAAGAGCCAGTGTCGGTGGATGTGTCTGCTCATCGCCACGCATGAGCGATACGAGCCAGATGCATCTCTAGCGTGTCTGCACTAACGTGTGTTTGACACGCACCTCTCACACTAACGTACGGGTTGACGCGGCGACTAACATCAGCAATACGGAATTTCTACATTAATTTAAAAAACAAAAAACAAAAATTTTAGATTTCCTTTAAGGGTGCCTCAAGGTGTTTTGGGTCAGTTTCTGGGTCTGAGAAATTTATAAAGTGAATTTTCCCTTTTTTTTGGATTTATTACATTAGTAATAAATTAAAGTTTAACTCTAGAAAAGGAATTGAGGTCTTCTGAAACCAATTAAAAAAAAAAAATTCATGCTTTGGACGACATGTGAGGGAGATACTTCAAGTTTTCATGTCTTGGGTCTTATATTTAATGTTCGAGATCATATGATAGTCACTCGGAAAAGGGTTTTAAGACATTCTAAATCCATTTTGAGTGAATTTTCATACAACGAACTTGCCATAAGGGAGATGCATAAGGTTTTTGTGTCTCAAGCAATTGGTTCAGTATTCGGTGATGCACGATAGTTGCTTTAATGAGATTTTTTCTTTACGAAAGTCTTAAATAAAGTTTTTTTAGAATATCTTCAGCACTAGTGTGTGAAAATGAGATTGTGCATTTATTGATGTTACATTGTCACATACCTTATGCCCATCAAGAAAGTGAGATTAACATGAAGATGTATCCCTTGTGTTTGTGGGCTTTTTGAATGCTCATGAGGATGTAGTCACCAAAGTGGCCTTTCAAGTCATCATTTTTAAATGTTCTGCTTACATGTTGGGGGATGTCTCTGATTTTATGTTGCCCAAAGGTGTTGACTTTACATAAATTTTTTAGATGTTCATAAAGGCATTAAATGGAGGAAAGTTATTGCTCAAGTGATTTATTCACCCAAATGAGGTAGTGCCATGAGAGTTGATGGTTTGTACTCCGATCACTTTTATGTAGAGGTCTAACTGCATATATTATGTATTCAACGCAAAGGTGTTTCATAATATGTATGATCAGATTCTCAATAAAGATATTGTTTAATGGCTTTGAGTATCATTGTTATCCTACATTTGTGATGATTTAAATATTATCATTTTATAGTCACCTTTTCGGTCAATAAACCAATGTCACTATTGAAATCCTGACCGGTTTCAATACGAAGAAGTGGACAAAGGATGTATTGAATGATATGGAGATAGCTGAGGTTGATATGGCCATACAAACGGATAAGCCATCTCTACCTACATCTATGAGCTCGAAAGCTCATAAAATAGCCTACAAAAATTGGGATCAGTCTAACAAATTATGTCTTATGATCATTAAGAGATCCATACCTGACCACCTGCTTAGCGGACTTCTGGACACAAACATAACGAAGGAGTTTCCTAGAAATGTCTCCCAGAGGTACACAGTCTCACCAAATGTTAAGATAAGTGCCTTGATGAAAGAATTATTCTCCATGAGGTACACGAGAGAAGGGGGAGTAATGGAGTACATATCTAGAATGATCCATCTTCAAAATAGAATGAAGATGTTAAATATTCCTCTTCCTGATGTCTTTATAATTTACTAGACTCTGAATACACTCCCTCCAAAGTTTAGTAATCTTTTAATGACATATTATTCGTTGGATGAGGAATGTGTTGGACCCTGATTCTTGAGTGAAAGTAAGAAATATTCAAAAGTGGATGAGTTGATTGAAATAGAGTTAAAAAGTTAGAATTAAAAAGAAAAAGTGTAAAATTTGAAGAATTTAGCAAGTTTGACTTTTTGGCCTTTGAGAGTTGACTTTTGATTTAGGCAAAATTGGAGAAAATGATCAACATGAAACTTGTAGCTTCTGTCGAGAGCTTTTTGTGGACATAAAGTTTGCAATTTTTCGATATCGGGGCTAGGAGTTATGAGCGATTGAAATTTGGAAGTTGTTTAGGAAAAGCT
>JAOTAX010000002.1:33436454-33451451 GCA_025629825.1 Erythroxylum guanchezii
CTTTCTTCTTGTTTCTTGATCTTTGAAGAATCAGTTATTCAGTTGAGTTCTGTAACCAACTCAAACTGATAATCATCAGACGCGGTATCGGGTCTTTCGTCTCAGTTTCTTCCGTCTCATTTTTATCATCTCATTTTTCGGCTTTAGCTTCCGTCTCATTTTTGTTCCGTCTCATATTCTTCCATCTCATATTCTTTCGTCTCATTTTGCTTTCGTCTCATTTTGCTTCAGTCTCATTTCTTCCGTCTCATTTCTTTCGTCTCATTATTTGGTCTTCATCAAAATCATTTAAACGTAAAGTCATTTTGACTTAACAGTTTAGCATTCACTTGAAGAACATAAAGGTTTCCTCTAATGCAATTTAGCATTTGGAGAGAGGAAACAAGTTTTTCTTTAATGTTGTTTAGCATTTGGTGAGAGAAAATAGGATTTCTCTAATGTAGTTTAGCGTAAAGTTGTAAAAATCGAGACTTACAAACAAAAATGATATAATTTAGATCATAAAGATATTATCCTAGTTTGTCACACTCCATTTTCTCATTCATGTTAATGAGGTATTAGGTATACATGATTGTATTGGATCTGTGTCGCACATAATAAAAGCATTTGATACTTTCTGGTATCGAAAGCCTTACAGGACGGAATGATAAACTTTTGTTATATTTGGATCAAATGTTTTGTTTTTAAACTTAGTCAACTAATATAGTAGCGTAGCTTAACTGAGTTTTTAAACTGTTTTCAATTGGAGTCAATATCGCAATTAAGTATTGTTCAAGGGGGAGAATGTTGGATATTTGTAACTTTTCCCATAAAGTTAGATAACATTTAATTGCATTTTTTTGTTTTTAAATAACTTATTAGTTAAGTTACGTAATTTGATTCGGATAAAGATAATAAAGTGACCCAATAAATGATCTAAATCAATAGGTCGAAGTTTGGGTAAAAATAGATCCCGATCAATATGGACTGGACCTATATTGATCCTAGGATGTGAAAGCCCGATATGAAAATTATATATAAAAGTTAAGATCTCCTGCAGTTGCTCATGTCATTCGTAAGCATAAAGATTCTTTAACTCGTTAAGAGAGCTTACGTTTTAAGAAAATTTAAAAAAAATGTTGATCGCGTCCCGATGAGTGGTTCCTGTAAAAACAACGATAGATTTGCACTCATTTCGATTTCAGAAAGCTCCTTTAAAGTTATGGAATTGAAATCAGATATTTTCTATATTTCTTCGTTTATTACCTTTGACGTTTAATCCAAAATACGTAATTAAAATATTGTTATGTATTACATTAAAAATATTAAGTTTTAAGTTAGATATTTTAAGATATTAGAATTTATGTTATATTTTATTATAAACATTGAGGTCTCAATTGCACCGCCTTAAAGGCAACCCGCTTAGATCGAAACAGACCACACATCCTGATTTCAGACTTCAAACAGTGGGTATTAAATATTAATCCAATCCGACCTAGTATCTCGGAACCTGACATATTGTTCTACCGTACGAGTGGGGCCCCTCTCCGTATGCAGGACCTGACTATACTTACAAATGTATAAGAAGCTACGAGGTTACGTTTTTTACGACCAAGTTAAGAAGCTTACGGATAGAACATAATTTAAGGTAATGAACTTTGTCCTATAAATACCCATAAAATCCTACGTTGAAACACCCACTGTACCCTCTGTGCACTGCAATCTCCGTTCAATCTGAGCTCAAAGCTCGTTTGTTAAACTCTTATCTGTCGCCTTGGTTCCTCGCATATTCTTATCTCCGCGAATGGCCCTCAGTTTATTGGCACGTGACGTGTCAGACCTATGTCTTGGGAAACCAGCGTTAAGGTCTCTGTCTGTTTGTGGAACCATCACCGGCGCTTTGTCGGGTCTGAAGAGATTCGGTGAACCATTCTTGAGTGTGTGGAATTGTGACCATCGCTATCGTAGCTCGTTGAGATCGAACGTTAACGGTGATGTTGATGAATGTCGATGCATTGGGAAGGTCTCGTTGGTGGATGTTATATGCTTCTTATCCAAAGAAGAAAATCTGAAGAACCCATCAACTGCTCTCCAAGAACCCGTCTCAGTGCTTATTCCCAAGGTCCACGGCCTTCTGAGGCACTTGGAGCCTCATGCCAGGTATTTGATTTTGGACGCTTAAAAAGGGTCCTTCTCTGTCTCTCTCTCTCTCTCTCTTTCTCTCCTTTCCTGTTTTTTGTTTTTTGGGTGCGGGTGTTGCGTTCAACTGAAATTATGGCTTTTTGGTTTTACATTTGAGGGCTGGTAATCCCATCTCTTATTCTTTGATTTGCGCAAATATTGTTGTTTTTTCATTTCTGTAGTTTACTGGTTTGGCAGCTTGTTGGAGGCTATTGATCTCATACTTGCAGGGGCACAGATTTTAGTTTTACCAATCCACAGCCCCTTCTCGAGGAAAAAGCCGACTCATACGCCTCCCTCCATCTCCACTGTTCATAACAACAGGGAATACTGTTGTCTTACTCATGAAGATATTGTCCGATACCTCCTCAATTTCATAGGCCTCTTCTCTCCGATCTCCAGCTACACTATTGAGTCCCTCGCCATCATTGACGCCGAATCCGTCTTGGCTGTCTACTACCATGATCCTGCTTCCTCTGTATTGCCTTTGATATCCGAGTCCGTGGTTAAGCAGACTTCTGTTGCCATTCTTGACTTGGGAGGGAAGTTGATTGGTGAAATTTCGCCGATGATATTGAATTCATGTGACGAGTCAGTGGCTGCTGCGATTGCAACACTCACTGCTGGGGATTTTATGGCTTATATTGATTGTGGCGGCCCCCCTGAAGACCTGGTGAGGTTGGTGAAGAAAAGGCTGGAAGACGGGAACTTTGAGGCAGCTATAGAGTTGTTGGATTACAAATCAGGGATCTCATCGCCATCCACGTATTCATGCTCTTCTTCAGATGATGAATTCGGAAACGCCAGGAGTAACAGTGCAAAGTTTAGTGGAAAATTAATGCGAGTAGTGAGGAGTCCTGCCGATCCTATTGTGTGCTATCCATGGAGCTCACTAGTTGCTGTCATGATTCAGGCACTCTCTCATCGCGTGAGTTATGCGTGGGTTGTAAAAGAGGACAGCACTTTGGTTGGAGTTGTTACCTTTGCAGGAATAATACAAGTTTTCCGGGAACGTCTGAAATCAATTTCCTAGCGCTCAACAAGATGGAGAGACATGCTTCGATGCCAAACCATATGAGATACTGTTACCTCTTGCTAATGTTTTGGTTTCTTATGCATGTATCGGCAAAAGATTCAATCTTGTCATTTGCCATAATTTGCTCGTGAACTGGTGCTTGAAACACAAAAATGTTCTTTCAGGATGCAAAATACAGCTGAGGGATATAGATAACGACATTTGCTTCCTTCTACCAGACAAGACATAACAATCATCTGTTCCTGGAATTAAACATATACTTTTTCACTATCAAAATCATTATTTGTTCTCCATTGATCAAGTTAAGGTATAGTGTAGATGGCGTAGGCTTAATTGACATGATAACTGAGACGTTCGCTGAAATTACAATAGTGGTCACCAAGAATGAAACTTGCGTTTCTCTCCTATTGCTTCTAAACGGATATAAGCTGATGGCAAACAGAACTGGGGAGAATGATTACGCGGACCGAGGACTTATACAAGTGATGGGATAACAACTCTTTCCTCAGTATAGAAACCGGTTGTTAAGCTCAGAGACACAAGACGACAAAGCTTTTCGTAACTGGAGATTCTCGGAGTCCATTTCCAGTGCATCTTCATATAGCCTCTTCGCCTGTTTTAGTAACTTCACCTTTTCCTTACTGTTAGATGGCCGTAAGCGAGATCTTTGCTGCAATGCTACTCCCCATCTAAATAAAGCTGCATTTTGCACTTATTAGAATTGCCAGTAACCTCCAAATTTGTAATACAAAAAGAAGATAAACGCGCACACACACACACACATATGTGTCAAAGCCAAATACAAAGTTACAAAGTTGCCCGGACTTGCAAGTGAGATAAAAGCTATCTTTATTCAGTTGCAGCCAGATTTCAAAGTGTTTAGATAGGTGATGCGCATCTTTCATCTAGTTGCATGGTAACCATTTATCGATAATACGACCTAGATTTCAAGATTCATGTCTTGGTATCTGAGCATCAAGCATCAATGACACAATCTTAAGGTGTAATAATATCATTGTCCCTACTTCTCAAGCAACAAAACTTACCATCTGGAGCATAAATGTTTCCTTTAGACAACATGGCATCAAATTTATCAATTGCAGCCAAGAAAACTTTGTCAGCATCCAAAGAAGCTTCCTGAAATCAAGAGACGTCAGAAGATTCAGAAAATTTTGAAATCAAAAGTAAGATTGCCAGAGCAATATCCATGACCCACATTACTTACCAAACTACACTAACCCCACGGCTCATAAATGAGTTTTGAGCAATACTAGTGGAACGAATGATAAATCATAAATTTGTAAAGAGTGAATACTTACTGGTCCAATATCTGCTATCAACTGTGCTCGAAAGGATAAAGCAAGGCCCCAGTTGTACAAGGCCCTAATGTCACTTCCATCAATTGTTAATGCCAGCCTATATCTTCTGCCTGCCTCCACAAGAAGTTCTTCACATTCTTCACACACACTCGCCAGGTTAGCTACAATTTGGTCTTTATTTATTATTTGATCATGGGCACGTCTAAGATTTCTTGCCTGATTATCAACAGATAAGAGGCTTCTTTTTGAAAGCAGAGTTCTCAACTCACGGCTAATCTTTAATTTCAGTTCTCCATGAAGAAGATATGTGTTTCCCAACTGACCAACAGCCAATAAACTCATGGGCTTCATGGCTATGGCTTTGGTAAGTAAGTCAGCAGTCTTCTGTAGCATGATCTCTGCAGGTTCATCATCATGTCTGCCTTTTATAAACTCCTTGGCCTGCTTCAGGAGGTTGTTTGCTTGCGTAAGATACTTATCAAATACAACGTCATCTGAAAAGGCTGAAGAAGAAGATGCACCAATTCCGTCCTCGATAATAGACTGATCATTAGCTAAATGCAAATCATCATTTTCCCTCTTTTTTCTAAATTGAGATGTGTAAGTCTCATCAACACTCATCTTCCTACTGCAAGAAGACGTGTACTTTCTTCTGTCAAACATCTGCTGATGCACAAAACAAGCATCTGTTTCTGAGCTTTTCAATCTGACACTAAAATCTACAGAGTCAAGCATATTATCATCAGATCTCCATCCTTCACTTTCATGGTCTTGGTCCATCTTCCAAGAAGCATGGTTATCATTCACGAACTGCAACCTATTACTTTGGTAGTAAATCTCTTTGCTATTGACAAATCTTTTTGCATTTCCAACTACCACGTTGGAGTTTACATTTGGATCCTTAGAACCTACTTCAAATTTTCTTTTGCTATCCCAATGCAAAGCAGATTTATCAGACGAACTTTGGGATTGAATAAAATTTTTATTTCTTTCATCATCAATGACACTAATAGTTTCTTCTTTGATAGGTGAGGTGGAGATACTTCCTTCAGTTTGTTCACTGCCTGTGCCATGAGTGTTCCCTTGCCTAAAATTAGCTCTCTCTTTTACTTTATTAGGTTTTGAATCAACTGTTTTCTTTCCAAACAAATTTCCAAAAATTTGCAACAACTCAAACCCAACTTCACCAGTCTCCTTACTCTTCCTACTCGCTGGCTTCAGATTCTCAGCCAAAGCACTGTTAGCGGTTCCAACAGTATCAATAGCGGCCTCAGTAACATATCTAGCATTCTGAGCCGATAACTTTATAGATTCAATAACATTAAAGTAATTTTCCAAATCGCCCAATTCAATTTCTTTAGTATTTATAGCTCTTTGTATATCATTCATCAAAATATTGACTTTATCATCAAAACTATCAAGAAAATCCACCACATTCTTCATCCTATCGGTATGACCCCTAAAAATTTCATCACTTTCCTTATTCTTACTTGCATTCACAGTAAGCTCACTGAAACTCCCACCCTGTACGAACCCAAATGAAAAACCAATGGCAAAAACCAATACAGTAGCAGGAAATATTGCAATTGACGAGACTCTAACCCTAGAAATGGCAAGAGCACAGAAAACCCCCAATAAGAAGATAAAGACATATTTTTTGTCATCAATTCCAATAGAAACCAGAAAATCACGCAGCAAATTCGACTCACCAGAGTTGACCCAGTTGCCAGCAACTTGCAACTCGTCCCAACCACCATAACCAAGTGTATCAGAACCGTGAGACGCTTGGATGACAGAGAACTTTGGGGGTTCACAAGGGCACAAAGAGGTTGGCCGGAAAATGTGATAAAGTTTGCAGCTTTCACGAGAAAGTGATGGAAAGTGGAAGAGAAAATTAGAGTTAAAGAAGAAGGGATTTGAATTATTAATTGGATTTACAGAAATTAGGGGTTTCATGATCATTGGTTTGAAATGGAAGTGAGCAATAGATGAGATTCAACATTGGCAAGAGGAGGAAGAGAAAGTAATCAATGGGCTATACCTTGGGCTGAAACGTAGAACATACGACGCCGGTTCTCCGTTTGTGTAAGCTTTGCGAGTGAAACAAATGACGTGTCGCTTGATTAGGAACCAATTCCAATCATATCAATACCATATCGATATTATTATCGAATTTAATTATGGTACAGTAATGTATTTGCATCGGTTAATATTAAATACCGGTTCCAATAATTTGTAATTTTATAAAATAGTTTTTAATTTTTTAAATTACAAAATAGTTATTTAATATATTGTACTGTATAACTTATAATTTTACATACCCTATTTTTAAAAATCATAATAATAAAATTTAAAATAATAAAGATTTTTTTATTTTTATTAAATCAATCTTAATTAATATATTTAACTGGAACTAAAAGACCTTTTTAAAGATTAGTAATAGAACTTTATTGTTAAATGTTCTTAAAATAAATGAGGTGTATTCTCATTCCTTAGACAAAAAATTAATTAGTCATAAATTAATTTATACATAAATTATTACTTAATTTTAAATTATTAAATAATTTAAAATATAATAAAAGAATCTAAGTGTAATATATATATGGTTTAATTTTGATACATGTAACCCAAAGAAAAATGTGTAATGTGTAATATATATGTGCTTGGGATATTCATCGATGTTTGATATCTTTTATATTTGGCTGGGCCACTTCACTTTTCCATAATAATAATAAGTGGATTACATGTGAAGGAAGAGAGGGTCATTTCTGTCATTTAGCTTAAAAGAAATGTGAGATAACATAATATTATAATTGTCATATTCACTTTATGAGTCACTATTCTAGATTGTAAGGCACAACAAATTGAAGATTGAGTTTCAAGACTTATTCGTATTGCAAAAAATTAAATACTCATCTTTTTCTTTTTCTAAAATCAGGTGTAATATTCCCTTCTTGTTGAGTAGGAATAATGTCACCTTCAACATCCCTACTATCATCCTAACCACCAACAAAATAACTTCCACTACCAATTTTGTAATTCAATCTTTGTCTTTTATCTTTCTCATACTGATACTTTTTAAGCAAAGTCTTCATTTATCATTTCGCATCATAGCTTACTTTTTTACAAGGCTCCAAATCACCTTTAACCCCAGCTAAATGCTTTTTTAATCTAGTAATTTCTTCAGCTTTTAAATGTTTGTTACAATACACATAAATGGTATGATTCTTCATTCCGGGAACCAATCCAGTATGAGCCTAAGCTACACCATTGAATCTCCATGAAGTGGATGAATTATCAGGAGTACTTAAACTTCCTTCCATTTACGTGTAAAATTAAATGAAAACATATATCAAAATTAACTTAATAACTTCATATGAAAATAAAGTCGTGTAAAAAAAGGAAATAGATCAATAATAGTTTATTAATAACTCATGTTTCTTTCTAAACCTAAACATCAAATATGTATATTAATTGCTAAACTTTCAAAACTACAACTCATTTTATTTAATTAAATAATTCAAACATAAGATCACAACTATAAATTATTTTGCATAATTACGTAATTCAAAAATAAACTCACCACTATAACTTATTTTGTATGATTATATTATTCAATCATAAACTCACAAGTCATAACTATAACTCATTTTGTGTTATTACATAATTCAACTATAAACTCACATCCATAATTCAAATTTTTATAATCTCATAATTTAAACATAAAATTTCAAGTAGAACTCATTTTGTATGTTTACATAATTGAAACATAAACTCACCACTATAACCTATTTTGTATAATTATGTGATTCAACCATAAACTCTTAAATATAACATGTTTTGTATGATTATTGATTAGTTGATTAAATAATTCAATCATACACATAAACTCATAACTATAATTCAATTTGTACAATTGCTAATCATATAATTCAACCATAAATTAGTTAATCCATTTGGATGATTACAAAATTGAATTTATAACATATAACCTAATTTATAATACAAACTAACCTTTTATTGAAATTTCAATGTATTTGAATCTCAAATTTCAAAAACAAAACAATCTCAAATTCATAATCCAATTATAAATTTTAGATAACAAATGAATAACCTCAAACTCAAATTCATAATCCAATTCAAAATTCTAGTTCCCAATCATCACAAGATACTAGATGAACAACCAATTTTAATTTTCAAGTGAACAATCATGATAGTTTTTATGAATGACACAAATTCAAACTTCCATTTCACTATTCCACAATCACAAATTCACAATTCACAAGCCATACATGATGGATGATATACCACATCCACAAGCCTACAACACAAGAAATCACACATACACACACGGTTCCATACACACACATACTAGCAAAATGCAACCTTAGCTTAAGCTCACAAGTAAAGAGTGACAAGTCACAAGACTTACAACACTGCAAACCTTAGCTTAAGCTCACAAGTAACAAGTAACAAGACTTAAAAACAATGCAATTTTAGAGCACAACATAACACAAAAGGGTGATGACTGGCGGTGAATAGTAAATGGCGAGGGATGGTGGGGCTGGCAAATAGTTGGTGTGAGTAGCAAATGGTTAGTGTTACTGGCGACTGGCACATAGCAATGGCTAGTGTGACTAATGATAGGTGTCAATGGCATGACTAGAGGAAGGATGGTGGAATGGAGAGAGGAGCTCAAGCAACGAGGGAGAGGACTACGGAGGAGAGGAACAGACGAGTAGCTGTAGTGGGCCAGGGATGAATGGGTCTGTGAAAAAAATGAATATTTTTGTTGTTAGGGTTTTATTTATTTATATCATTATACAAAATGTAGAACCTTACTCTTAGTAGAACAAGCAGTTCTATAGATCCAATTTGCCTTGACCATATCGATCTTTTGGTGGATTAAGTTTTTGAGGAACCAAGTTTGATAGATAAGAGTGACTTGAAGGATAATCTTGGATGGGCAAGTATTAACATGCCACTTAGTGCAATAAATTTGAATGATGGTTATTGTGCCAAAATAAGTTCAAAAAAACCTATGCTATCCTACTTGCAAGTATAAGAGGTAATTGTAGTTGAATACCCAAGGTCGTCTCTCCAAGAGGTAAAATTGGTTCACTCAAATTAATCTTCAATAAAAATAAAAAAAAAACAGATGCAATTCTAAATACTCTGACCTGATTTATTGAGTAAAAGGTTTTAAAGAAAATAAAGAAATTTGATTAAAAAGTAAACTGATTTAAGTGGAAGTAAAAACGATTTGATCAACCGGTGTAGAAAACTTTTAAGAATTAATTTCACTAATTTAATCTCCTATGCATGACTAAAGTGAAGTAATTGAATACTTGTCTTACTAAAATTAACAGTTGGATTTTAAAATCAATTTAAATAACAAATTAATCTAACTTTCATATTTGACAAGTTTATCATCCAAATTAATTATTAAACGCAACTAATAATTACACATTTAAGTTAATATATTTCTAATTCATAACATAAACGTTTATAGTTTCTCATTTTATATTAAACTTCTTCTCTTGATCCTTCGTTTAATACCAAAATGATGCAAAGTTTGGCCATATTATCACATTTAATAAGCTCAGAAATTATAGCAAATAATAAGAATATAAAACAGTCCCTTCACCATGCATAATCAATTAAATTAGCTACATTAATTCTTAATTACAAGTAATTAGCCCATCATGGAATAAACATTGTTAATCATCTTCAAATATTCAATCCCATAGTTAATAGTAACAGAGAAGTCTTAAAGTAATAAACAGAGTAGTAAATCGAAATGGGACTGTCAAAGCCACTAACAGAGGAGAATAGTTCAACCAACAAGTTCAAATAATGTTGCAGAAGATAAAATGAGAATGACAGAAGATAAATCAGTTAGGCAACAACAACATAAAATTAAATAAGGATGAACAAACACATAAAGACTCTCAGATGTAAGCCGGTGGTGGATCTCCTGCCAAGCTCCACCTTTCTGGCGTTGGCTTTTGCATTCTACCTCTACTCCAAGCTCACCTCTCTACTGTTTTTCCTCGCTCGACTGTCTCTCTTCTTTTCTCTGCCTTTGCTCTTTGTTTTTTTTCTCTACCTCCACCTTCTATGTTTCCTTGTCCAATCGACTTTTCCAGCCTCTCACCTCTACTTTTTCGTCTTTGCTCTCTCTATTTATAGAGACGCTTTAGGTTTAGGGTTGCCTTAATCCACACTGTCATCCTGCATACTACTCATATGGCATTAATTTCAGTGCAAAGGGAATGTTCATGGGTGTGACAACATTGTCACCACTATGAGAGACATTGTCACTAGTGTGACAATGTTGGTCACGAGTGTGACTCCCTAGTCACATCCATTTCATGCACAATTCATGCCAACTTACTCCAAAATCCTTAATTCATTCAAATTTAGATTAAATCACAAGAATTTGCAACTAAAATTAAAATATAAAAGCTTGCAAAGTCCATAAAAATTAGTCACAACAATTCCCCCACACTTAAACTATTCCTGTCCCTAAGCAAAACAAAGAACCTTAGATTATACAAGAACAAACAATGAAAACAACGATTTTCCCAAATAATAATCAAAGATATCAACGATCATTTCAATAAACCCAACTCGAGAACTTGAAACTCATAATACTCCACAAATAGACTATTCCCCGCATACTTAGCCAAAATTAACAAGTACTTTAACTCAATGACCATTAATAAGTGTGATAGACACTCACTGCACTCTCCATCCTCTCAAGCATTCAAAGGTAGAATATATTCACTCATAATTCATTTCATGTAAGGCATATGTAAGGCCCCAAAGTGCACCCTTTGGAATGCTGCATGTTCATGAAAGTACATGTATGAAAGGTGTTAAAAATTTTGAGATGATTGAGAATTGCATATGAATTGAATTTTGGTTTAATGGATCCTACTTAATGAATTGGGATTAATTGATACCATTAGAAAATTGATGTATTAAAATGTATATTTGAGCAAGGAAAATGTCAAGTAGTAAGACAAGTTGGTACATGAAAATTGGATGACTAAGCATATACATTTAGTGACATTTGGTATAGCTAATGCATTGACATTTGGCATGAGTAAATAAGGGACAAATGGCAGTATAATTGAATGACATTTGGCAGCATTGATTAAGTGACAGATGGCCTAATAGGTGTGTGACATTTGGTAGCTTAAAGGGAGGACAAATGTGATAAATGCATTGGTGACATGTGCTCCTCCAAGATTAGGACATCTAGCAACTTAGGTGTTAAACTTGCAAGAAGTTTCTGCAGCCTTCATTGAAGCATCTCCACCAAAATCATTCACCTCTCTTAGCTCTGAATTTTGCTTCAATTTCACTTAGAATTCTTGCAAGGTTTTGCATCAAGAAAGCTACCGCAAGTTATCTTTTATGCTGTTGTCTTTTAGGTGTTAAGATCATCCTACACCTACCTAGATTTCCGAAGTGTTTTGGTTGCATGAAGGGCTAGTTTGGTTAGTTCTTTGAAGAAGGAATTTGAAGGTAATTAGGTAAGGGATTACTAAACTTGATAGCATGTATTATTACAAGTTTTATGATGATTGAATTGGCTTGAAATATGTGTTAAGATGATAATAAATGAATGCTGGAAAAATGATCCTTGTATGATAACTTCTGGTTTGGTTTTGATCTGTGGAAGATATTGATTTGTAAGTTACTTAATGAATAATTTTTGAATTGGTTTGGACATGAATTTGATGAGGTATTGAAGCATGAATAAGGTATAATTGAAGTGAAATTGATGGTCTTTGGTGAAGGCGTGTCGAATGGAAGTGAAGAAGTCAAGTTTTGGAAACAAATTGGAGATTGCGGGTGAGTGAACCTTCGTTCACTCATCCCACGATCATGGGATTTATAAAGCTTATTCCCACAGTCGTGGGAAGCACTTAGGAAGGAGAAAAGATTGGTTTTAAATATTAAACACAAAATTCAAGTGTTCTTTGTTGAGAATGTTTTTTCATGATTAAGGAACTCTAGAACTTGCTTGCGGATACTAGTTAAGATCACATAATCTTATGAAAACGTTAAAATGATGAAGGCAATTAGAATTTACCCCTTTTTTTCTTAAAAATCCACCATAATTTTACCCTTAGTGAGCACCTTTTGAGTTTAACATGAAACCTTTTCTCTCTTTAAACCCAAAATATGAGCCTTACACTTAATTATTTATCCTTTTCATCATACCTACCATAAGGCCAAGTTGAGCATTTGAAATAGTATTATTGGATTTAGGGAATAATTGCTTGATTAAGTATGGAGGAATCATAACAATAGTTGGCTATTGAGTTAGGAATGGTTATAATTGTAACAACTTGTATCTCTCCTATACATTTTTCCTCTTCTAAAATTGACCTCCTTATTCCAAATAAATAAAAAATAAAAAGAAATAGAAAAGAAAAGGAGGGAAGAGAAGACAACTAGAAAATGAAACGAAAGAGGAGCTATAAAAAAAGGGCTGCTAATCTTGTCAATTAAAAGGAAAAGAATTGAGTGTTTTATGCTTCATTAATCTGTGTTAAGTGCTTAATTAGTTTTGTGGTCTTAAACTATGATTTTATTTTTTTCCTATCCTTAGCCCGGCCCCGTTACAACCATAATAAAGACCTTTAAATTGATGTTTATGTTTGATATAAGATTCGATAGTATGGTAGAAAGAAATGTATGGTGGAGATTGGATTAGTAAGCAAGCTTATGGTAGATGCCTTACATGAAATGAATGATGAGTGAATATATCTTATCTTTGAATGCTTAAGAGGATAGAGAGTAGAGTGAGTGTCTATCACACTTTTTAATGGTCTTTGAGTGGAAGTATTTGTTAATTTTAGCTAAGTATGTGGAGAATAGCTTATTTATGGAGTATTATGAGTTTCAAGTTCTTGGGTTGTGTTTATTAAAATGACTCTTGATGTCTTTGACTATTATTTAAAAAAGTTGTTTGTTTTCATTGTTGTTCTTTGTATAGTTTAGTTTTCTTAATTTTTCTTGGGGAAAAGCAAAGTTTAAGTGTGACAGATTTGTTATGACTAATTTTATTGATTTTGCAAGCCTTTTATTTTGACTTTAGTTACAAATTTATGTGTTTTAATCCAAAGTTTAATAAATTGAGGATATGTGGTGCATTTTGTTAATGTTGCTAGAAAAATATGAAAAATTTACGTGAAAGAGGCGTGACCAAAGAGTCATGCCCATGACAAGTTTGTCGTGGGCGTGATTAAGGTGTCATGTGTAACACTTAATTCTCTGAGCCTTTTTGTATTGTTTTATACTTGGAGATGCTACTGTATATTGGTATATATATATGGTTGTATATGAGTTAAAAGATGTATTTAAATCCTTTTGGGTATATATGCCAGTGATTTATAATGTTATATGCCCGTATATGAACTTAGAGTTCATCGGTATGCGAAATCTTGAAGATTTCTGGCATACAAGCTTCTAAGTGAGTAAAACCGAGTCCATTGAATGGATATGAATATGGAGGCTAAGTTAATGTGTTCTAATGCCTTAGAGGTGATTAGACATGATTTATAGACTTATTAGACACTTAGAAAGCTTAATTGGAAAAGTTGATGTACATAAGGGCTTATTTGCAAATTGTTACAAGTTAAAGGACTTAAACGTAAATTTTCAATTCTTGGAGGACCAATATGTAAATTTAGAAATTTAAGGGGCTTAAATATTATTTTCAAAAGTCCGAGGACCAAAATAAAAATAAAAGTTTTGGTGTTTCCCAAATTTTGGGCTTAATTGCAAATTTAGGAAAAGTTTGGAGGGTATAATGGTAATTTTACCATGTTTTTGTCAAAGAAGAGTCAATATTCTTAACCCTTCTCCATGTAAGTTCATGCAGTCCTTGCTAAAGACTTAAAACATTTTATTTTAATTAAAAGAGATGAGAAGAAAGGAGAAGAGAGGAGAAGAAGAAGCTAGTTTAGGTCATCCCTAAAATTCCACCCTCTTTTTGATTCTCTAACCCAAATCAAAGTGTTATAAGCTAATTTGGGGTCAAGGAACTGAAATCTATCATTAGATTTGAGAAATTCTCAAAGTTTTTGAAGATATCACTAAAGGAAAGTATAGGTAGATTTTATCTCATCTCTCTCTACATTATGATTTTGAGTTTGGTGTTAAGATATGTTGTTCTACATGCTTGAATATGCATGAAACATGGTTTAGATGAATGAAATGTGTCATGGAGAGGGTTAAGTCAAAATTGAAATTGTCCCCTTTAGGTGAAAGTTTGTGAATTTTTTAATATCTTTTGAAATTGATGGTCTAAATGAATTCTATGGTGTTAATTATACATGTATGATCTGAATTGATGATGAAGAATGAATAAGATGTGTGTTGATTAAGTTTAGGTCGAAATGATGGAGAAGAGGTAGATTAATGTAATGAGTTGTACAATTGATAAAATGTAGCTTAAAT
>JAOTAX010000002.1:33459585-33485657 GCA_025629825.1 Erythroxylum guanchezii
AGGGTAAATATGGAAAGACTAGTTAATTATGAGGTTTTGTTGGATTATTTTTGGAGCTAGTAGTATGTAAATGATTGAAGGATTTTATCGTATGGTTCAATGAAATAAAATAGTCTTGTAAGAGTATATATATATGTATGAGGACCTTTTGAGAAGAACACTTAAGCATTAAGGTTACAAGGCTTGCATGTAAGGGTATTTTGGACGTTGTTCACTCATTAATGGCATATTGTAATAAGAAGGGTTTTGGCTTTTAAAGGAAGAAGCAATCACGAAAATTAGAAGAAAAGAACAAAGAAATGAGAGAGAGTTCGGTGGAGAGAGGAGAGAAAGAAGAAAGAAGAAAAAAAGGTAGGGCTTGATTTTTCTTAGTTTTCAAGATGGATTTTGAAGTTGATTCAAGAAGGAAAAAGGAAGAGTATGATGAGAGCTTCCATTCCAGCCAAGAAACTCCTCATTTGGGAAAGATCAAGGTAAGGGCATGTTTAAGTTGTTGGATTTTTTTAGAGAGATTTTGGTTTATATAGCTTAAGAAATGTATAGGTTTAAGTTTTCTAAGATCAATTTGGTGATTATGTATTGTGGGTTGTCCAATTAGAATGTCCATTGATTTGGGAATTTGACATTGTTCAAGGAAATCAAGGAAGGCAAGAAAAGGAAAGAGTAGAGGCTTAGGACAAGTATTAAGCAAGGAATTAAGGTGGGTTTCATGTTTATAATTTGAATAATGAGCCATTAGTATGTTTTCAAAAAATCAAGAAGATAAAATGATTTCAAATTCATTGTTTTTGAATTATTTGAGAAATTGCTATGTGAATTTGGTTGATGAATTGTGAAGTGATGATGGAAATGTGTTTGAAATATTACATGCTTATGAAAACAAGTTTCCGAAATGTTGCCATTTGGGCAATCTGTTTTCAAGTTCATGAATTACATGTTATGTGGGTTGGTGGTCGTCCCCTAAGTTAAGTCACGTGCACGTTGACCTGCCCGCTAGTGGCATGGAGCTCCTTAATGGACTCCCATAAGTTCACAGCTACGTAAAACCATTATGTGGGATTGCATTAGTACGTTCTGTTCATGGCTACACAGGACCATTAAGTGGAAATATGTAGTACATTCTGTTTTTGGATCCACCAGAACCATTTCTGATGTGCTTATGTGTTTATGATTTGTAACAAGTTTCAATGAATTCATGATTCATGATATTTATGAATTTCTTGATAAGTTGTGAATTTGGGGAAAACATTGTTACATGGATGCTTTTGTGAAATTTTACAATCGAAATAAATATTTCAATGGTTTTTGCTTGTTGCTCGGTTATAAGCTTGTCACCCACGAGCGTAAAGCTCACCCCCCTTTCATTCCCATCTCTAGGTAATGAGAAAGAGATCGGATGAAAGAAAGTTAAAGAATCCGTTTGATTATGCATGTGTTGTATTTTAAGTTAGATTGATGTAAATAAGACTTTAGACATATGTTGAGAATTATGAGATTTTGCATCTTTTGTTGTATTTTGGATTTGGGTTTGATGATGTAATGTGGCTTGGAATGCCATTAAAGTTTATAAACATTTGTCTTATGTTGTTAACGAAATAGGAATTGTGTATGGATATGACATATGAATTATGTATGGATGATAGAGATGAGTTGATGAACTTTGAGTATGAACTATTGTTATATATATATGTGAAATATTATGGAGAGGAAAGATAGGATTTGTGGTGAATGATAAGATGTTATTGAATATAGGGAATCATACGAATTGAGGTTGAGTGTTGAATGAATACCAATTGGAAGTTGAATTTTTGAATGAGGTTGTAATAGAGGAAGTGAAGTTGGCATAATTTCCAAGTTTTGCATGAGGGTAAAATGTGTGTGCTATTTTCCAAGGAAAAACTGTATCAATCTAGGTAGAATTAGCCAAAGTTCTCTTCATGAAAGTTGTAGTTCGTCTTTATAGCTTTCCAATGCTATAAAGTATGCGATTTTTGGATGTCGGAATTGAGAGATATGATTGTTTTAGTAGGTGATGTTACTTAGCAACTTTCACCTGAAGGTTACACAACCTACCGTATTTGATTACACCTTCTGTGTTTTTTGACCCTCCAAACGACAGAATTTCAATTTTTGTTCTTCATAAAAGTTGTAGAACTAGATGTCTACTTTAAAACCGTCCAAAAACAAAGTCGATCCGACATCTATAGTGAGAGTTATAGTGTTTGCGCCAAGGCATGTTCAATACTAGGAAGGTCATGAACATGTGGAACTCGTTTGGCCATAATTTCTTCGTCCGACCTTTGATTGAGGTGATTCTTGAGGCGTTAGATTCCTAATGTTTTTTATACTTCTCCATAAAAATTGGTAGCCTTTGGAGTTGAATTGAAAAAGATTGATCGAAAGAAATTAAGGGGTTAGCTGGGAGAGCATGTGTGGGCCATGAACATACTTTGAGTTTTTAAGCATATCTTGAGCTATAGAGCTCCAAATGAGGTGGTTTTTATTTCTAAATAAACTAGAGACTAAGAGCTACATGTTTGAAGAAGTCAACTGTGATTTTTTTTGATTCTGCTATGTGGCTCACCCTTTGTGACTTGAGATGTAATGAGAACGAAGTGGAACCGATGATGGCTCATGAGGGTTAAATGAATTAACCCTAAAAGGTAAGTCGTACACATTTCTTGATTCCGAAGAGTGTTGGAAATTCGGAAATGCAGAGTAATGAAGAAGATCACGTTTTATGATTTCGCAAGAGTTGGATTCCGGACTCAAACGGGATCTAGCAGATATGGTATCAAAGCAAGATGATGAATCGGTGTTGGTTAAAGAGATTACAAGGAACCAAGAGGTTGGGCTCCGAAATCAGTGTCCAACATTTGTGGTATCAGAGCAAGAAGAGAAATGGATGATGATTAAGGATACTTCATTAGAGCAAGTTCAGTGTTTATGATATGAGCAAAAGTTGGGTTCCGAAAATGGGATCCAACAATATCCATTTTGAATTCCATTAGTGTGTGTTAGGCAACTCATATTACTTTTCCTGTTAAATTCATAAAAACTATTGATTGGATCCTTAACAGATTCTTGTGTCAGGTTCCAAAGTGAAGATGAAGTGGAAATATGTTTGTATGCCTAGAAAGCAAGGACGGTTTGGAATTATTTCTCTCCAATCAATCAATAACTTTCTACTTATGAAGAGACTATAGAGGTTACTCACACATAAGCAAACTCTGTGGTGCAGGTGGATCCACACGTATTTTATATAAAATAGGAGCCTATGGGACTTTAAATCAAATTCTCTTACTTTTACTACATTCAAGTCCATTATGAGGATAAGGGAAAGAATGAGACATCACCTTATTCATGTAATTGGAAATGGGAAGAACACCTTCTTTTGGTTTGACAATTGGCTATCTATTGGGCCTCTAATTAAGCTACAAGTAGCGGAACCTCTTAAATCTTTTTTGGACTTACAGAGTTTAGTAGCTCAAGCTCTCACTGAGAGAAATCATATCACATTCGCTAGTACACCTACAGAGTTGAATGAAATTAGTCGGACTTCCTTTACTTCAAATGAAGATCGCGTAATATTGAGAAAAAATGTTGATGGAAGATTCACCAATTTGTCTTGCAGAAAGATGATTGTAGGTGACTTACCAACACTTCTTTGGACAGATTTGGTTTGATTTAATAATCATCATCCTTAGGCCTTCATAACTGTGTGGGTGGCTATATTAAATAGACTACCAACTCTTGATAGAATTACAAAATTCACATAACTTGCTATTAGTGCATTCTTCGTAAAGGGGAAGAGGAAAATTCTGATCGTTTATTTTTTAAGTATAGCTATATGTTCAACACTTAGAAAGCTTGGTTATGTAGATGTTTAATCTCTGAAATCCTGAAGAACATAAATCAGATCAAGGAGTTGTGAATTAATATAAGATTCCAGAGTAGACCTGCAAGATGATGTTTTTGAATTTCCTTATCATTTATTGTTATTGTTGCGTGGGATGAAAGAAATGCTCAAATTTTTCATGATATAAATGTTCCTAATTGGCAGTTTGGTATCCTTCTAATGCAGAGGATAGGGACATATATTGGCTTACACATACACAAGGGACTAGACCTTCACTTTGTCAAATCACATTAGGGAGTATATCTTTCATTTGTAATCGTTATGTTGATTAGTTTTTGCGGCTTGTGGTTAGTTGTTTTCCTTGTAGTTTACAAGTTGTTATATATTAGTACTCGCTTTTGGATTGTCTTTCAGGGCTTAATTTAATTATTCATACCTTTCTCAAAAAAAATTATAATATATTAAAATTTTATCACTAACACTTAAATGAAAATAAAAATTATTAATTGTGAATAATTATTTTTATATTATAAAATAAAGAGAACAATATTATTTTTATATTATATAATAAAGAGATAACAATTTTTAATTAATAAGATTAGGTGCTAAATAAATTAAGAATAATCATTTCTAAAAGTACTCTCTGTAATTTTAGCAATTATATTCACCACTAGTAAGTCTTTTTTAATTTGAGACCTTAAGGTTATATCATCCAAATATCATTATTTCATATTTTATGTTAATTTACTTTTCTCAATCATTTGTTTGATAATTATAATAAAATGAATTATAAAGACGTATTCAAGTTATTGAATATATATATAAGGTTTTGGGTTTAGTATCAAAAAGCATATTTATAACAGAATTTGACATATCAATAAAAATAGTTAGAAACGTTTTTTTCTAAGATTAAAAGGTTTTGAGTTTGGTATCCAAAAGCTTAGTTGTATCGTTTTTCAGTCAGTATGGTACGAAACTATATATATATATATATATATATCCTAAATTGACATATTAATAAATAGTTAGATTAAAAGATTTTGAGTGTGGTATCAGAAAGCTTAGTTTCGTATCGTTTTTCAGTCGATATAGTACGAAAATCTTAACACTAGTTTAAGTGGTCGTTTAGATGGATCTTGATATTTTAAAAAACTAATTTAAGAGAAAAATGACATTTAACTTTTGAAAAAACTTAAACAAAGAACCCTCTAGTTAAGTTTTTTATGTGATGGTGTATATATATATATATATAAAGGAAAAAACTTAGAGAAGACGTCGCCATCGTCAAGAGCTGGAGAGAGGTACAACCCATAATCCTTTGCTTGGTTGGTTTGTGAGGTCGTTGATAAATAAATACATTGAGCGTTAAGGCTTCCACCAATTATTGTACCTTTTTCAAAGAAGGTCTTCCATTTTATTTCTGTTAAACCCAAATGTATAACAACTTAAATTTAGTTGTGTGTCGGTTGTTGAGACGACATTTATCATGTTTATAGTAACATGTTGTAGCAGCCTCCATATTTACAACCCATTCATATGCTTTGTAAGTTCAAATGATGACCACCAAGATTCATAATAATAACTATGTTAGATTCTATTATCATAACCCCTTAAGTTGACTTTCCATGATTTTCACAATGAACAATCATCCCTTTGCTGAGTACCAAGGCATAATAACAATAGTGATCGTTATTTTTAAAAGATTTTATGTTTTCTTTATTTTTATAACATTTTCTTATGATCTTGAATAAAATTAAGTCAATCATATATAATTATTTAGAAGAGAAAACATAAAAGAAAAAAGAGAAGCAAATATATAACAATGAAATAAAAAAAATATAAAGGAAAAAAAGAGAAGAAAACATATAACAATGAAATAGATCATAATAGCAAAGTGAACTATTTGAAAAAGATATTATTCATGTTTAAAATTAAACTTGTCATGCCTTTAACTTGTAGAACTATTTTCTTCAATAGACAAAATTTTCGTTGATACTAATAATATATTATAAAATGGAAAATAAGAATTTGATCATCCTAGCATGTTTCTTATTTTAGCCATTTTCTTTCAATTTTTATTTAGATTCTCTTGTAAACTAAAATTTATTCTAATTTTAAATTTCAAATCAATCATGACAGTTTATATAATTCATATAATTAAGATATTTTAAATTTTATTTGTAATTCTTTGATTACTTAAATCTACCTTCTATAGATAATTTGGAAATACTATACATATTATGATCTGAATCACATCAATTAATTTTTTTAATCACTCTATATGCAATTCCCTCAAGATTAAATGATATTTTTTTCACGTTTTGTTATACATAATTTATTATATACTTTCTTACTTTTTTAATCTTCTTGTAGTCCATCAAAATAATTTTTTAATATTTCAAACTAAAAAGATTGATAATCTTAGATTGTACCAAGTATAACACCAGTGGAATTTTTTTTTCTCATAATCCTCCACTAATAAACATATCATCAAATTTCATACACGTGACCTTATTTTTTACTACCACAATTTTTTTAGTCTTATGTTACATTGCACTTCTAGTAATTACATTTCAAAAAGTCATAATTTTTTTTATAAAAGCAATAATTTATCAAATGATTAATTTTTCTTTTGCAAAGTACAATACATGATAGAAAGAAGCAATGTTTTAAGTTTCTCTTTTTTAGGAATTATTACAGGTTTTGGTTGATTTAACAATTTGGCAAGTGAGTTTATTATATTCTAGTATAAGGTTTCTCTTTTTAACCATAAGTATTTTTTAAGGAGTAGAATGATCTAATGAAATGTGGAGATCATATTGGAATTAGGACCTAAAAGAAACTTGAGTTTAATTTCTTGGATTATACCTACAATTTATGGTCATATTCAAACAAAAAAAAAATTGGAACATTTTAAATTTTGCAATTATAATATAAATAAAATTAAAAATAAAATTATTTTTATGAACAATATAGATGACTAGAAACAATAATTTGGACTAGAATTAAGCCTTTGGATTAAAGGAGGTTTTAGTCATGGAAAGCAACTTGTTCCTATTTAGATTTTGACTCTCCCTCCCAAGCTCAAAAGCTTATTGATGTTGAACCTTTACATTACTATTCAAGTCCCCTCTTTTTAGAAAAATGGAGACTAAGAAATCAAATGGAGAACTTGAAATAAAAATAAATCCCTAATTGGATCGATATATATAATATTCCCTTGGAATATTGGACTACAAAAGGGCTAAGATATCTCTTTAGTTTTTCACCTTTTTGTTAAGATAAGGATACTGTGAAGATGTCCAGAATAAACTATGCAAGGTTATATGTCCTCATCGTCATTGATTAGAAGCTACCTAAAGTAATCCCCATTTTGAGGCGTGACGAGGTCGATAATATATTTGTAGACCAAGTTTATGTCACTTATGTATGGAGAACAAAAACCTTTATGAATAAAGAATATTGGAAGCCAATTGGTCACATAATTTTGACAGGATATTATAAGAAGCTTACTTAAATGGAAACAAGGAAAGATGTTATCCCTAAAAACATCCAAAAAGAAAAGCTACAAGTGCAAGGTTCTACTTTGGGTGTTGAAGGGGTCAATGGCCCTAATTCATATCATAGTGCTTATTTTAATCTGCCTATCAACTTGAAACAACCCCTTCTAGAATTAAAATGACCGCAATCTTGGCTAAGGAGGTTATAAATGAAGACTTAAGGCTTTAGCACCACAATATAGATGATACTGTAATACACCAAGGAAGGAACAACCATTAGCTCAAAAAAGTTAGCAATTTGTCTATACCAAGAAAGTTCACGTGACAATTAAAAAGAGAAAACTGATTTCAATAGGGTTAAGAAAAATTACGTAAGAAAAAAGAAGGCTTCAGCCTCTTTTAAATAATGTCTTTGATTACTTGGAATATTAGGGGCTCAATAGCCCCTCAAAACAAAAAGCTCTCCTCAATTACCTTAACATAATTAAGTAGAACATAGTAGGGTTGTTAGAGACAAATATGGATGAGAATAAGTGAAAGAGTATGTTATTTTTGAAGAAGGGTTGGACGATCATCACCAACCACTAAGATCACTTTTATGGGAGGATTTTGATAACTTTTGATTCCAATAAATTCAAGATAATAAACTCTTCCAACTCTAACCAACACATTCATATGTTATGCTTTGAAAATAGATCTTATAATGCCTTTAACAATATTGAATGGAGCTTTATATTGAACTATCTTAAAGGTTTTGGTCTCCCCAACACCTTTTTCATTTGGACTTAGGAATGCATATCAACTATTTTATATTATATTCTTATGAATGGTGAACCAATTAAAGTAATTAAAAATACTGAAGGAGTGAGGCAGGGAGATTCTCTTTTGCCTTATTTGTTCACATTGGGGATGGAAATTCTTATTAGGTTGATAAAATATGTCAATTCTTAGAAAGACATTTAAATTCCACTCCAAATGTAAAAGGATGGAGATTGTTAACTCTGCTTCTATTAACGATCTTATGCTCTTTTTTAACGCTAGACCAAGTTCTATTGAGGCTTTGATGATAGCTTTAGATACTTTCAAGAACATCTTAGAGCTATCCATTCATAAGTAGAAAAGCTTACTCATCCTATCTATAGGGGCATAATAAGTAGCAAACTACCTCTTAATAATCACTAGTTTGAAAATCACTAATCCCCTTAATCACATACTTAGATATTCCTATTGCTTTAAAAAGACCGCCTCAGGTTAATTTTCAACCTTTAATTGAAAAGGTCCAAAGAAGAATCTCCAGTTCCTGTAATCATTCACTATCTTTTACAGGTAGAATCTAGCTTCTTAACTCAGTGATCAATAGCCTCCATATTTATTAGTCAGCTCACCTATTCCTTCTTAAATGTATCATTAAGGCATTAGATAAAATCATGATGAAGTTCTTATGTTATGGTAATGGCTCCAGAAATGTACCTATTAAGGTAAAATGGTTATATTTGTGTGCTCCAAAGTAAGGAGTTCTTAGTATTAATTATATCTGATACACAAATAGGACCTTACTTAATAAGCAAACGTGGAGGATGTTTAGGGATAAAAAGTTTTTGTGGATTAAGTGGCTATATGAATATCACTTAAATAGCACTAGTTTTCGGTATACATAGCCTCATTATAAAACTTATGGAATTTATTAAATGTGTTCAAATTAAGGGAAAAGATGAGAAGCCAACTTTCATTCAAGAAAGTGATGGAAAATCTGCCTACTTTTGGCACGATCAATGGTCATAATAGGGGCCCCTTTGGTATGTTAATGAATTCAACTCTCCTAGAAATACTATACTTGATGATGCTGTAGTATTGTGAGGCCTAACCACTTTTAAAGGCCAATTAGATCAAAGTCCAATAAGTAGCATCATCCAACATATTTTGGATCTCAACTTCAACCTAACCATAATGACATTCTACTTTAGCATGGCCATCCCTCTGGTTTTTTCACTAATCCATCTTGCAAAGAATTCTTAAGAAAACATAAGGTCTGAGTTAATTGGCATTCCCCCTAGTTTGGAACAAATTTGTTAACCTAAGAGCTTCCTACACTTTATGGTTAGCATTCAGAAACGCGCTAAGCACAATGGATAGGATAAGTAAGTTTGTCAATATCTTCTATTAATTGTGTTCTATGCAATGAGGTTCCTGAATCTAAAGAGCATCTATTTTTCTAATATAGATTCCCTATGCTACTCTGGAAGAAGATTCAATGGCTATGTAATATAGAGACATTGAGAACTAACTTACAGGAGTGAAAACTTAGCTCTCCTATTATTGCACTAATCAAAAGGGAGATAAATCATTTGTAAAATAGCAACAAGAAACATAATGTATGCCATTTGGTAAACAAAAGAACACTTCAAAACTCTACTAAAGTTAGTTAAAAAATACTCTACGAGCTATAGAACGTTACGAGACTACAAATTATAGCTCATGAAGTCCAAAATTTATGCACTTAAAATATTCTATCTTAATGGTCGCTTTGATAATTATTTCAAATGGTCCCAGATTGACATCAAACCAAATAAATAACTACATTATTACAAGCTAATATCTTCAAGTAAGACTACTTCTTATGGAAAGGAACATACATGCATATATATTCCTCAAAGATGCAAGTTTAGGCTGGTACTTACAAGAGTAACACCTGAATTGGATCTGATTGAAGCAAAAAGGAAGTAAACGAAGAACTGGTGTGGATAGGTAACCTCAACCATGTTGTGCACTTGCAAAAGTCCATTTATCTAAAATATTTTTAGGAAGCGCATGCAAAGAATTCTTAAGGCTTTCTGGTTCAAATTGGTGGAGAACTAAAGAGTAGCAAAAAGATAACACTTTTCCTAGACAAGACGGCAAGTGGAAAAGGCATCTACAATTAAAATATTTCAAGTTTCCCATATAATGGTCTATTATACGTGTTTATGATTAGAGGTACCATGTAGTGGTTCTGAGGATCTTGCATGTAATAACCAACTCTCCAACTTTATAATGAATTTACCTTTAACTTTTCAAGAAATTTGAAAAATATAAAAAGTTAATCAACATCAACAATATTTCCAAATAAAAATTTGACAAAAAATATTAATCAACATTCACATTAAGTATAATAACCAACAAGAAAAATTAATCAATAATTGTTAATTAATAGTTATCGTTAGGCTTTTAAATCATCTAATTTAGCTTCTACAAGGACGTTATTGAGCATCCAATTACTTGTTTTAGTGCGGAAGAGAAGCTGGAATTTTACGTTTTCTTCTTTTATGATTTTGTTCCACTTGATTTTTTCTTTGTTGGAAGTTTAGATTTTCAAGCTTCTCCATTTTAGTAGAATTGAGTACTTTTTATTTGGTCTGCTCCTGGTTCTTTGTTTCTCTTCTCGATTTGTTCACCCCTTAAATTTGGTGTCTTTACGGTGATTTCTGCCAAAAACTCTACCTTTGTAAAGGTCAAAGTTTAAAGCTTTCTTCTTTGTCAAGATCAGAAATTCAAAGTTTCATCATTTATTGGATTTTTGAAGACTTATTATAATATTTCTACCTTCACCAACTGCTCTGCCTCTCAACATTAGCGTGCTCTTTTGTAAATATTTTACTATTTTGAGAAAAAAGTAAAAAAAATAAAAATCATATCTTTCTCTAATCTTTTGCTTTGTCAAAGCCTCAAAGTTGTGAAGATTCATTCTTTTTGCTTTGTTGAAAAAGAGGAGAAAGAAAGAGACATTTGAGTTTCAATTATTTTTCTCTCTATCTCTTTAATTTATTTACTATATCTTTATCATTTACCTAATTTTGGGTTTTGCAAGTTTAGGATTTTTTTTTTTGTTTGTAGCTTCTCACCATAACTTGACTATTGCTCATATAGTTGCTCCCTTAGCTTTCTGGTGTTTTTGAGTTCATCTTTTGGTTTACAACTAATTATTAATTTATCACTTGTGTAGTTGTTAAGTTTTTGGTTTATGTGATTGTCATTTTCCTTTTTACCATCCTCTAAATTTATGCAAGCACCTTCAATTTGAGATTTTTAGGTTTCATTTATTTTTATTTCATTTATTTATTTATCTATTTGGTGCCCTTCTTTGATTAATTAGTATCTCAAATATTTTCCTTCTCTACTAGAGGTACTTGTGGTTAACTTGTTATTTTTAACAGTTTAATATCGTGCTTTAGCATTATGTAGTTATCTAGTTGTTATTAGTTGTTTGATTTTGGATCATTTAATTTAGATTGTCGTGCAATTTGGGGTTCTAGTGGTTCTCACACCCGTTTATTGCAAAGTCCTCTTGTGATTTAGTATCAATCTTACTTCTCATCCTTGATTATTATTAGAGTTGTCAGGGGCTTGCTAAATGCGCCATTCTTTAACTTGTATTGGGCTTTAGGATAGGAGTGGTGTCTTTAAGCTCTGATGAGAGTATAATGGTTAGTCCTTCAGTGAATTTCGAGTTTAAAAGAAGAAAAGACGTTGACAGATTATAAATAGGTTTTTGGAACATCATGTCCCTTACAGGGAAATCTTTAGAATTAGTGGAGACATTTAGACAAGTATAATATTGATAAAACGTGCGTCAAGAGATAAGGATGACGGGGGCTAAAGGAGAAGAGATTAATGAGTTTAAACTTTGGTATTAAGGGGGCTTGAGACAGCAGAATAGGTTAGGTATTTTGGTTGTTAAAGAACTCATATAACGTATTGTGGGAGTAAAAGGAATAATGATAAGATTATATCCTTAAAGATTATGGTGAAGGGTGTTGTTGTAAATGTGATGTGTGTTTATGCACCTTGTAGGGTTGGGCAAACAATTTAAATGCCATTTCTAGGAAAAGCTAGATAAGGTGATTCAGTAAATACCCCCAAACGAGGGAATTATTCTAGGAGGAGACTTTAATGGTCATATAGGAGTAACCTTGAATGGTTACTCAAGAACTTATGGGGATTTTGAGTACAGTGAAAGGAATGTTAGCGGGACCACTTTGTTGGATTTCATGGTAGCGTTTGAGTTAAGGATAGCCAACTCTTTTTTCAAGAAAAATGAGGAGCACCTGGTGACTTTTAAGAACAGGACCACGAAGACTTAAATTGACAACTTCCTTATAAGACAGAGTGATCAATCTAGCTGCAAGGATTATAAGGTGATACCTAGTGCTTTCATGTCAACTCAACATAGATTGCTAGCCTTGGATCTTTTTATTACACTTTGGAGGAAAAAGAGAAGTCTTAAGAAGAAGATGGTGGAATCTAAAAGGTGATATTGTGAAATAATTTATGGATAGAGTACTTTATGGAGAAGAATGCAATTTGGTATGAGATGTTAACCAGATGTGGGAGAGACTCACAACTCTTATAAGGAATACAACTTTAGAAACCTTAGGTGTTTCTAAAGGGACAAGAGGTAGTAAGAGGGAGTCTTGATGGTGAAATGAAGATGTTCAAGAAAGAGTTAAGTTCAAAAAGGTTGCTTACAAAGCTCTAGTGGATAGCACCACAGAAGTGGAGAGAGCTGGTAACGAAGAAAGGTATAAAATGGCAAAGAAAGAGGTAGGATAATAATTTGAGAGGTTAAAAGTAGAGCGTACAAAAAACTATAACAATAATTAGATACTAAAGATGGAGAAAAAGATATTTTCAAGTTAGAAAAAGCTAAGGAACAAAAGAAAGAGATTTTGATCAAGTTTTTTATATGAAAGATGAAGTAAGCCAGGTGCTTGTAACTGAAAATGACATTAAGAAAAGATGGAAGAGGTAATTTTATAGCCTTTTTAATAAAGGTGTAGAAAATAACATCTTTTTAGGTGATCTTAGCTCGTTCGAGAGGTTTCATAATTTTACTTGCTACCAATAGATTACATTGGATGAAATTAAGAAAGCGTTGATGGAGATGAAGAGTGGTAGGGCAGTAGGGCCTCATGAGATACCTATAGAGGTGTGGATGAGCCTAGCCAAAGAGGATATTACTTAGCTAACCAAACTTTTTAATTTGATCTTTTAAGTCTGCCAAAATGTTGGACGAGTTGAGATTTAGTATGGTAATTCCTTTATACAAGAACAAAGAGGACATCCAAAGCTGTAACAACTATACAAGTTACTGAGCCACACCATGAAGTTATGGGAGAAGGAGATTAAGAAGAGAGTGAGAAAGGATGCCTCTATCTTGGAAAATCCATTTGGCTTCATGCTAGGAAGGGTCTCGATAGAAACTTTGCATCTCCTTAGAAGGTTAATGGAATACTATAAGGAAAGACAACGTAACCTGCATATAGTTTTTATTGATTTAAAGAAGGCGTATGATATATACCAAAAGAAATCATGAGGAGGTGTCTAAAAGGCAAGGGTTTACTATGTCGTATATACAAATTATTAAAGATGTGTATGAAGCTGTAAAAACTAGAAAAAAGGACGATAGGAGGAGATATAAAGCATTTTTCTATAGATATTGGGCTACACCAAGGCTCCTCTTTGAGTCCCTTCTGTTTACAGTAGTGATTGATGAGCTCACCAAAAATACCTAAAGGAATGTGCCTTGGTTTATGTTGTTTGCTGATAATATTGTTTTACTAGATGAGACAAAAGAAGGGGTCATCGCAAAGCTTAAACTTTGAAGGGATATGTTAGATTTGAAGGGCTTTAAACTGAATAGGAATAAGACTGAGTATGTGGAGTGTAACTTTTCGAGACATAGGGTGGTTACTAATGTGAAGGTAAAGATTGGTTCAAAAGTTATTCCTCAAAAGGAGTGTTTTTAATATCTAGGATCTATCATTTAGAGCAGCGAAGAGATTGATGAAGACATAGTTCACCAGATCAAATCATGGTGGCTTAAATAGAGAGGTGCATCAGGAGTTTTATGTGACAAGGAGATACCACTCAAGCTTAAAGGTAAATTCTATCATTTAGTGATTAAGTAGCCATACTTTATGGGCAGAGTGTTGGCCCATCAAACAAGAGCATTGTTATAAGCTAAAGATGACGAAGATGAGGATACTTCATTGGATGTGCAATCTTACTAAAAGAGATAAGGTCAGGAATATAATAGTAAGGGAAAAATCAAAGGTAGCTAATATTATTGACAAATTAAGAGAGATAAGGCTTAGGTGGTTTGGATATATTAGGAGGAGACACTTAGACGTTGTAGTGAGAAGATATGAGAAGATCGTACTTAGAGACTGTAAGAGGAAAAACTGGAGGCCTAAAAAGAATTGAGAAGAGGTGATCAAGAATAATATGAAAATGTTGGAACTTACCAAAACAAGACTTGCAATAGAAAACTTTGGGGTATTAAAATTCAGATAAAGGATCTCTCGTAAAGAAATCATTGTAGTTCTCATAAGTCTTTTAACTTTTTCCTCCTATAATTAGCCTAAACTTGTAAATTGGTTGCACTTACCTCTTACGAATTTAGCCTAAAACTTTTTTATACCTGGCTAGCTTTGATTATTATTGTTATTATTATTATTATTATCATCATCATCATCATTATTCTTATTATTAATATCAATATCATTATCATTATTATTATTATTATTATTATTATTATTATTATTATTATTATTATTATTATTATTATTATTATTATTATTATTTAATTTTAATTTTAATTTTAATTTTTGTTCTTTATTTTTTTCTTTTTTTTGTCCTCATGTGAGACGTTTGAAAACATCTTCTTTACTAATTAAGGGTAAAGTTGTGTATTACTGGACCTCTCCAGACCCTTCATATTAGCGAGATTTCTATTAGGTGTTGTTATTACTCTTGTTGTTGTTGTTGTTGTTGTATTAATTAATAAAAATTAATGAGTCAATTTTTATAGATTAAAAAATAAAATATAAAAATCAGTTCATCTTTGCTATTAATATTATTGCATAATAAAAGACTTAATCTATTATCATATTAGTTTAATTAAGTAATTATTAATAAATTAAATTAACATTACTTATTAAATATTTTGTACTTTTTCATATAAATATTGAGAAATAAATATGATAAATCAATGAAATAACAAGAAATTTTATGATTATATTTGTTCATAGAAAAATTCATTCAAATCAATTAGTAATTATTATAGAAATAAATAATAATAATCTTATTTATTAGTAATACTTCATAATAAAAAAAATTAAACATCGACTTAATTTAATATTTTATTAACCAAGAAAATTTTATTAATGGTTAATAAATAGTTTTTATTTTTAATAAATAAAGTGATATTATTGTATTTTAAATATAATTATATATATATATATATGATAAATTAATAAATCAATTAGTCTAAATTATACCACTCATGTATTTTCTTAATTTCCATTTATCCTTGTAACTGTTCATGTGAAAAAAAAGTTCAATACATTTGTGATTTGTCACTATTTTTAATAGACAAAACCATAACATAAGAAAATTTTAGTTGAGGATGATAACTTATTTAAGATTTTTATAACATATAAAATCTCTCTCTTTCTCACTCTCAGATATCATTTAGAAACAATCTCTCTACTAGTTAGAAATAAGGCTACGTATTACTAAATTTTTCTAAACCCAGCATATCAACAATATTTATACTGAATATTGTTATTGTAGTATAAAATTTGTGAGCGTTAAAGAAATTACAAAAAAGATTGATGTTTTTTATCCTTGAAGTGTTTAACATCATGAAATCAAATTATAATGTCTTTTTAAAGAAAAGATGTCTAGATAAACAATTTATGAATAAAGTTATTTTTATATGTTTATAGAAGTTGTTGTGAGGATAATTGGCTCATCCTTATCTTCTTCTTTATTTGTACTTTTCTTTTGTATCGATGAATTTTACAAGTTTTTTTTTAAGTCAACTTTTTTGACACAAGCATTAGGAGGGCAAAGTGGAAATAAAACGAAACCACAAGGGGGAATAAATTAAGAGCTGAAGGCAATGGGTAACAAATCGTGAGTGCGTGGAGGCAAAGCTAAAGCCGAAAGCGAAGGCCGAAGTGGCAGACAAGACAAGGGAGATAATAAAAGGTGGATAAGCCCATGAAACAAAACAGCCCCTATATGACCTTTCTACCCTTGTAATTATTATACTTTTACTATTTAATTATTAACGTCTTGAGAAACTTCATCGCTGCTCCACGTGGACACCAGCTCTCTCTTGGTTTTCTACAAGTGTCCGCTTTTCTCAGGAGCAGCATAGAAAAGCCTACAACTTAGAAAAAGAACTACTAAGAAAGAAGTAAGCAGCCAGAACCCCACCTAAAAAGGGAGAGCGAGGGCTGGGCAGGTTTAAGGGTTTGTCTTAGGTTGGGGTGGTGACAGAAATTGATTGCTTGGATTAGTGGGTGTCGGGAGGAGATGTACGTAGTGTCTATGAGGAAGTCTTTCAAGGACTCTCTTAAAGTTCTTGAAGCTGATATCCAGCATGCTAATACCCTGTAAGTGTCTAAAGTTTGTATCTTTTCTGCTTGGTCTTTTGAATTTGGTTCTTCTTTGTGGGTTTTGATTTTTGTGAAAATGGGTCCTTTTCCTATGGATTTTTCTTTTTCTTTTAATGTGGGGTTTATCTAGTTGTACCAGTTGATATTATTATTGTTGTTGATGATGGTGGAGGTGGTAGTTGAAGGTTAATGCTATAGTATTGTCGTCTATCTTTTTCGTTTTCCTTTTGCTACTCTGCTTATTAGATCGGTAAAGCTTTTTTTTGTTGTTGTTGTTGGGGGTGTGGTCAATGGTATCTTTTCAAATCGTTCTCTTTTCGTTTTCTGATGCAAACTCTATGCATTTCTGTCAATGACCCTATAAAGCTATTCCATTTAACTATGATCTCTAACAAATTCCAATTTTTTCATTCTTCTATCGAAGTTGTTCTCTAATGAGTTCTCTGTTCCCTCCTTGTCTTCCTACATCTCTGCTTTTAGCTTGTCCTATTGATTTTTGTTTGATAAAATCTATGTTTATGCTATAAGTTTTGGACAAAGCGCAAGTTTTAGAATGCTACATTGAGGAAGGAAACAAATGCTTCCCTTTTCACTTCTGGATTACTTATTCATGTTTGAGATTTTTATTTAACGTATAATCCAATGATTTCAGCGTTTAAGTTGAAATTTTTCTTCACTTATCACCAACTTGTGTGGGTCGCCTTGCTTCCTTCATTCATTAACTGACTTCGCTCCAGCTAATGCTTGTGATTGTATGGTATAGTTTATCTGTCATAATCGGAACTCGGTGGGATTATCGATCATTTACCAGCCTCATTCTGCCATGTTTGTGTATTCTTGCGTTTATGTGTTGCTAACTTATGTGTGTGATGTGATTAGGAATTAAGACTGTAGATTCATCTATGCAGACAAGAACCTTAGGTGGACTATTTTGTTAGGAATTTTTATCGTGTTTTTTGGCAAAATCGAACCCATTAAATCTCTTGATTGCTTGTACTGACTCAAAGTCGGAAGCTTATCTAAGCTAGAGTCTTGTAGACTTCTCATTTTCCTCTTTTGCCATATGTATAATCATGATTTGTGTTCGCACATTGTCTTATCAAGTGTTGTTGATTTACACGTCTGCCAAAGAGACGTGTAAATTATGGTCCATTAACAATAAATTAATTCACAAAGAAGATGTGTTATGAGAACTTTTAAGGTACAAGAGGGCAGTGAAATGTCTTAAGCTTCCTTACCTAGCTCCAACTTTTCAGTCATAAGATGCAACTTCCGACCATTTACATGCAACTTTTTTGTCATGATATTGTACTAGTGACAGAAAAGTTGTATGTGGATGATTGAAAGTTGCATTTGGAGGATTTCAGAGAAATTGGGTGAGGGGAATTCTAGACGTTTCACATTGCTCTTCAAAGTTAAAAGGCACATACAACTATTAGATGATTTGTACGTTCTTTATGAATTTGTTTATTGTTATCGGATCCTAAATTTAATTGCCTTATGCATAATGAATTGGCGAAAATTATGCTCTAAATGGCTTATATTGTTTGCTGCGAATTTGACGTGCAGGGCTTCAGATTTTCAGAGGGAGTATGATGGCGCCTGTCTACAGATGAGAATGTCATACAGTCCAGCAGCACACCTATTTCTTTTTCTTGTTCAGTGGACAGACTGCCATCTTGCAGGTGCTCTTGGACTGTTAAGAATCCTAATTTATAAGGTCGGTATAATATCTTTTGATTATTGCTTCTTTATTATGTTTACTGTTTCATTCATATAATCATGCTAAGGCTGATATCTTAAATTGCAGGTTTATGTAGATGGCACAACTACCATGTCTACCCATGAAAGAAAAGCTAGTATTAGGGAGTTCTATGGTAGGTTCTGTTGGCTAAAGTAAATTTTGTGGTTATTGGTCTCTCAGCATTGCCCTATTAAATCAAAATTCCCTCTGTGGGCAGCGGTAATTTATCCCTCGATATTGCAACTTCAAAGAGGGGTTACTGATTCAGAAGAAAAGAAACAGAAGGTAATATGTACGGAGAGATACCCAAAGAGAGATGATGAAGACCATAAACAGTACACAGATGCAGATATTGAAAGAGAAGAAGAATGTGGGATATGCATGGAGACAAATAGTAAGATTGTCATGCCCAATTGCAGCCATATGATGTGCTTGAAATGTTACCGGGAATGGTACTATCAGATTCTCTCTCTCTCTCCCTCTCTCTTCAACCAATGTCCAAATGTTTTGCCATTCTTAAGTCTGTCACTCTGAAGCTGAAGTTCATTATGTTTGATTGGCTATTCAAAGGTAGTTAATTTATTATCTGCATTTGTGCTTTGGTGATGAGGGTGGGCCTTGGAGCAGCTGGTAATGTTGCTCCTTTATGACTATAAGGTCACAGGTTTATGTTACGGAAACAGCTTCTTTGTAAAAATACAAAGGGAAAGTTGCGTACATTATGAGTCTCCCTAGACCGCCACAAAGTGGGGAGTTTTGTGCACTGGGTACATTGACATTTTGTGCTTTGGTGATCTTGCATCTTTTTGAATCTTGACCAAAGAGGTACTCCCCTGCATATAATTGCAATGATTAAACATTTTATGACATTGTCAAGCTTTCTTTAGATGACTCAAATTGTTAATGAATGTTATTACTTGGACTTTATTAATGGGTTGATTTTGAGTGTTGTTTTGTTTTGAACTTATGAAAAAAAGTAGCTATTTGAGCTTTTTTGATCTCATAGAACATCCTTTCCAAGCATTATCTTACATGACATTCAACTGAAATTTGCTTGAAATGTAAGAGATGCACATGGATTTAGATGAGTGGACATCCATTTTTAAGAACCTATTCTGTGGTTGAATTATGACTTTTTAGCGGGCTTATGTAATGTATGGATCATAAAGTTACATTTTGTGATGGCTTTGACATGAGAGGGAAGTGGAGAAGAAGGGAGGCGTTATGGGAAGCAACATGAAATCATACTTGATGGTTAATCTTTATATATGCCATGTTGGCATTTCTAATTATATTTAGTATTGGACTTGCTTGTCATGGTTTGTGGAATGGACAGTGTAGTGTTTGAATGTTAAGCATCACCAAATATGCGCCCTTTCATCTTTTGGTTGCAGGGGCTGAGGGCTCGGAAGTTGATGACTTGATTTTTCTTTTTTTTCAAATATTTGGTTCCCCAATCTGCTTTCATTGGTCAAATTGAATATAAATTTCATAAATCGTGGATATTGGATATGTACTTGACATCTGAACTTTTCATTCTTCTCTAGTTTTGTTTGCATGAAATTGCATAGCTATTTCTTCGAGTGGTCAGTCTGTCATTATGTTTGTCTGTTTGAACCCAACCAGCAAAATCATAATGGTTTACAATGTATGGCAGGCGATCAAGGTCTCAGTCCTGCCCATTCTGTCGTGACAGTCTTAAGAGGGTAAACTCGGCAGATCTTTGGATATTCGTGGACAACAGAGAAATAGTTGATATGGAAACGGTGACAAGGGAGAATCTCAGAAGGCTTTACATGTATATTGACAAGTTACCTCTAATTGTTCCGGACACCCTTTTTGACACTTATGATTGCCATCTAAAATAAGCAAATTGCCATTACTTTGGATGAATAGTCCCCTTGTTTGCTCAAGATTGAGGCTGAGTGATTGGAATTTTTGGTCCTCCCGCCTCTAGTAAGAAGATTCCAACTTGAGTTACTGTGGGTTGGTTGGTGAAGCCATAGACGCTAGCAACGGTGTTCGTAAGTTGTATCTAGAAGATTTGTGCATGTTTTGTATAGGTTGAGACTTGCTTCTTAAAAGCCTTTTTATCTCTGTTTTTATGCCCCTTTCGTCCTGGAAGGGATAATCAAAGCTTGCAGCAACAACACCCTTTAAGCTGTAGATTTGATTTGTCTCAGAAACTGGAAGTGGTAGTTATTAAATAGTGGAACTAGAAACTAATCGTTTAACTTTAGAGAATGAGAATGCGTGGTTTCACAACTAAGCAACGTATGTGTGCTGGCAGAATCTTATGGGAAAAACTGAAATTTCAGACGTCTGCCAAGCCTTTGCAGGTTTTTACTAATGTTATTAATATGGTGTGAAGCCAATATAGTTCGTGATTCTATAAGCATTACAAGTTACAATAAGAGCTCACTCTGAGAATCATGGTCAAGTAAAAGTAAAACTTGAAATAAGAATATTTACACTTAAAAGTTTTACATCTATATTGTGTATATAGTATTTAATATGCACATCAAATATAAGTGGAATTAAAAGAAAAGAGAAGAAATGAAAAACTTGGAATTCATTTAATAGAATATTCACTCAAATAGCATTGATTATAATTTTTATTTGGTACAAAATTTTCATTATTGAAAGGAGTTACATCATCTTCATCATTCAAATTTATTACATTAAATGACATGTTAATATTTTCACATAAAATATTATATTTTTAAGTCACTCTTATTTATCAAACTTGGTTCTTTAAAAACATAATTCGCTTAAAGATCTATATGGTTAAGACAAATTGGATCTATATAAATTCTTGTTTCATTAAAAGTCCTAGTAAATAAATAAAATTAAATTATTAATAAATTACAAAAATTGTATTTAACTTAATAATGGTAATAGCATACTTTCTACAAAGCTTTAAGTTGTACTAAACAAAGATCAAATCGTTCAACTTTTTATGTTTCAATCTATTTTTTAATAAAATGAATGAATTTAAATATGCTTCAATTCTTTTCATACCTAGTTGCAATTACATATTGACTCATTTGAATTGCAAACCTTTACGATTATTAAATAACACTTTCGAATTAGTCTCACCAAGTAATTGTCAGACAATAAAAGAACACTTTTTTTATGAATGAAAACTTGCATTGTCATCTATAAGAAATTAATACAAAAAGAAATGAAAAGTTTTCAGCCTCTTTTACAAAATATAGAGAGGGCCAGTACATCGGAATCAATACTCCCCATAAAACACTACCATTTTACCCAAAATTAGATGTCCTTCCTTAATCTTAAACCTTTAACATGTATCACTAAACATACATTTGCCTCTTGAGCATGAGACTTTTCTCCTCTATTTACTTTCCTCTCGTAATTGTGTCTTACATCTTACATTTCTAGTTTGATTTCCATCATTTTAACAAACCAAGTAAGTTTATACAGGGTATTCTTCACTTCTCCTGCATACTTTACTTTTATTTGGCCATCCCTTCCTTTGATTCTCCATCTATTCCTTAATTCGCTACTCAATTTCTTTTTTTTTTTCCCTTGTAGATTGTTAAGAACAACCTGGTTTTATCAATTAGCTCATATGTAAGGATAGATGAGTTTGTGGACTTCTCCTTAAACACTTTATTATTCCTCTCTTTCCACAGAGATCAAACCAGGTATATAAATGCTATATGGAATTGCCATCTTTTTACTCCTGATGCATGTTTAATTTCTAAGCTCCATTTGATGGTTTCTTTCCATATATATGGTGATACTTCCATTATGCATTTCTATTTGACTACTTTCAATGCTTTTGCAGAGTATGGACAATTGAAAAGTAGATGATCATATGTTTCCTTATCAATGTTACAAAAATGATGATTAATTTCAAACACGTAACAAAATTGAAGAAATATATACTTAGATTAAGTTTGTCTTTTTGATGAATTACAATGGGCATTCCAAAATTACCAAATGCATCATTGTATACCTCCATTTATGACCTAAGGACATCTTGCGTCATCTTATATGCAACAATTGTTGTGATAGTTAATAGCATTCTCCTATTAAATTCACCTTTATTTGTAAAATTTAGTCTAAAATAGACAATAGGATTTAAAAATACTCTGGCTATAAACAATAGAGAGTAAAATTGTCTAATCTCTCATTAAGACTGTAAGATAAGGCGTATACAAAAAAGACATATTTTTCATATTGTCCTTGATTGTTTCATTCGCCCTCTTTATGGCATCAAAAATTAATTTATTGTTACCTTCTCATTACTATTAGCTAGATGAAGTACTCTCATCAAAGGCTTATAAACTCGAATGACAAATTGATATTAGAACCAAAATACATGATCTTCAAGTATAATTATAAAAACCTCTATTCTAGTATTAGACTTAGCATACTGAGATGCAACTCATTTATCATCTATAAACATTCGTCTCAACTCTTAGTTCATTAGAACAAAATACTAAAGTGATAAGAATTTAATAACAAGTCTTGTAATAGCAAGACGACATAAATTCCTACAATTAGTGAAACTATTTCTCATCAAATTTAGGATTTATGCCCGATTATAGATGAATTTGGTCACTTTTCCTACTTTCTACACTTTCTTATCAATAATAGAAAAATATCTATGATCTATATTTTTCAACATGATGTCAATAAAATGTGCATCACAAAAAGTCTGATAAAAAGAATTGCAACTCCTTTGCAACCATTTTTTAGTTGCTTTATAAATAGAATTATTATCAGTGATGAATTGTACAATATTTTCAGGCCTAAGTTTATTCACAACTTCATTAAATGTCTAAAATAGATTATCAATGTTTCTATCAAGTCCAGATACATCAATGAATTTTAAAAACACCATCCCCTTAGCAAAATAAACTAAAAAATTGATAATAGACTCATGTCTTTTATTTATCTAATCATCACACATAATTGAACATCCATAAATTGCCCAAGTCATTCTTCTTTTATCCAAATAAATTTGTATTACATAAACAAAGTTTCTCTGAAGATTACATCTATAGTCATCAATTGAATGTGCTTTATATCCTGGATTACATGAGGCAATAACACCCAACATATGTTGTTAATAATAAGACTAAACAACATTAAATGATACACATACATTATACCACCATCTAGTCATTGTTGTGTCCAAATTATGAGCTACTTCTTTAGATTATAAGATATTACGAATTAAAAGTTAAGCTCTAGGAGTTGTTTACAGAGTAAAAAAATTAGACACTTATCTTCTTTTCATCCTTACATTAGGAGTAATAATCCTTTCTTGTTGGGTAAAAATATCACCTTCAAAATCTCCAGTACCATCTTGACCACTTGAAAAAGAACTTCTACTACCAATTTTGTAATTCAATCTTTGCCTTCTATCTTTTCATATTGATACCCTTTAAACAAAGTTTTCCTTTTTTATTTCACATCATGACTAACTTTCTTATAAGACTCCACATTCTCTTTGATCCTAGCTAAATGGTTCCTTAATCTAGTGATTTCCTCATCTTTCACATAATTGTTGCAATACAAACAAATAGTATGGTTCATTATACCATGAATCAATCTAGTATGAACCCAAACTGGATCATTGAATCTTTTTAAACCTAAAAAGACTAAATTATCAGGAATATTAGAACTTCCCTCTATTTATCTATAAAAACAAATAAAGACATATATCAATATGTTAAGAATAAAAATTATTGCATATAAAAGTAACATGCTCAAAAGTTATTGACCACAACTAATAAATCTAAATCTTCCTGTGGATATATTTATTAACATGTATTGAGCTGATTTTACCTAATAGATGAAGCAACATTATCTTATTTTAGAACCATGTTATATATATTAAACTTGTTACTTACTTGTTCTTAACCTTAACTGATTGATCATATTTTATATAAAAACTCAGAATCACCAAAATTTTATACTTACCTATTATTATTTTTTAATATTTGGACAATTAAGTATAATAATAGAAATATTTGATGAAAATGTAAATATTGTATATATAGAAATAAAACCTTCCAAATTTACTTTTTCAAACAAAAGGTAAGAGCATCATAAACCTAATTGAGTACACCTAATTAATTATTCAAGATTGCAAAATCCAATCCAATTTTGTAATAAACCTAATTAAGTAACCACCTAATCATTCAATGTTATGATGAAGACAAGTTATACTAGATCAAGTATTAGAAAATTATATGGAAAATCTTTTGTTGCCAAATATATATAGCAGGTTAAGCAGTAAGTAGAGAGTTCATGTCTCAAACTTAGAGCTGATGAGACGATTAGTGAGTAGATTGGCTAGTGGTGACGGATAGACAAATATGAGAGGCAAGAATTCGACCACGTAGTGACTAATTCTGGGAGTTATTATTACAATGGATTTGAGACTAGAAGTAGCTATAAACTTTTTTGTGATGATGAATCTAGGTCGGGAGCTGGTGTGTTTATGATGACAGATGGGGAACTACTATGTTTATAAGCTAGTGAGCTCATCGAGTTGGTGACAATGATTTGGTGTATGGACCAATGATATGAATTCCGTTCCGTTCCGATCGGTACCGTACCGGTCGAAAATTGGAACAGAACGAGCAACCATTGGTACCGGCCAAAAATACCGGTCGGTACCGGCCAGTACCTACAGTATAGGACAATATCAGCCGGTACCGTAAAAGTAAAAAATCCTAAGGACCTAATTGCAATTTTGAAAAATTTTAAACCTAAAATTTTAACCTAACCGGCCTCTCCCCCCCATCTTGACTCTTTCGATCTCTCTTCTCTCCCCACACCATCTTCTCTCCTTCTTCTCTCATCTATGCCGCGTCACCTGCTCCTCGCTACCGATGCCCGCCTCTGCTCTTCTCACCGTCGCCGTCGGTCGCCTCCTCCTCGATGCTCACCTCCCTTGGTCGTTCTCCCTTCGATTCGTCATTCCTCCACGACGTCGCCGACGCCACCACCTTCTCTGCTCCTCGCCTTCGCACCGTAGCACCGTGACACCGCAGGGAAGCCACCGAAGACGCAACTGAAGCCACCGGAGACGGGTCGACGCTTTGACCCGTGACAAAACCCGAAGACTCGCCCAGACCGAAGTTGGTTTATGAATTTTGTTTCTGATTTTGAAAATTTCATGCTTAATTAAATTTATTGTTGTGTTTGGAATGGATAGTTGGATTGTGAATTTCTGATGGATTTTGGAATTTTGTTGGATCGGTGGAGACTTGGAATTTTGGTTGGATCATGGATGATGCATGGTGTTGGTTGGATGAAGCACTGTGTATGAAATTATTTGGTTGGAGACTTTGGAGTTGGAATTGGAAATGTGATCTGAAATTGTAAAATCTGAAATAAATGTCATTTGTGTTGTTTGGTTCATGGATGTTTGGTTTGCAATTTGGTTTGATTATATGAACCATGAACTTGCAAATTATAAATTAAGGGCATAAATTTATAACATAATGAAACATGTTTACCTTGAAGGTTGACCAGAA
>JAOTAX010000002.1:33490725-33501813 GCA_025629825.1 Erythroxylum guanchezii
CATCGCTTCGCCCTGGCACGGGCGATCAGTCAATGTTCACCCGCTCGGTCGATCGGTCGTTCACCCAATCCGACCATAAACCTCGAATACTCATACCAGTGACTTAGAACTCCCATTGGAACCCTTCCTTTGGGGACGGGATGTTACATAGGAACTATTTCATAAATTTAAAAAATTTCTCGAAACGGTATCCGGTACCAGATTGACTAAGACAATGAGAGATAGGGTGTTGGAGTAACGATTAGACTTGGAATAGACGGCAGCTATTTGGTGAGTGGTAGTCACGTGTGTTTGTAAGAGAGTAAGTTAGAGAGACTGAGATTGATTAGGTGACTTGAAGAGAGAGGGAAAGGGGAAGGGAGTGGCTGCTATTGCTAAGAATGGAACTTGGGAGCGGTGAACTGAGTTTTGTATCATACCGATCGAAAAAGGATACAAAATTTAGTATTTTAGTACCAACCATTGGTATTGGCCAATACTAACTTTTTCACTTGATATCTGCAAATATTTGACCGATATTTTATTGGAAAAATTGAGGGTCTTATTTGCAAAATAATAATAAAACAAACCCCTTCCCTATCATTTGTCTCTCATTGTACTCTCTCTCTCTCCTCTCTTACCTAGTGTCCCAACCCGATCCTTATCTATAATCTCCTCCCTCATGTAGATAGTCGTCGGCCACCACACGCCAGCGTCGGAGTTCAGACCGTCTGCCCATCTAATAATCCTATAACTGTGAAAACCGCCACGAGCAAAGCCTTCATGCTGATCAAATCAATTAATGAGGATACCCATCCAATAATCCCATAGCTGGATCACACTTTTGTGCAAGCTAGCTAAGATCCATAGTTTTTTACTGTGGAAACTCAATCCCTTCATTCTATTGCTCTTTGTCTTGAATTTTGTCAACAATTTTCCCACTCGCCCAAATTAATATCAATCAACACAAAATAAATGGAGGATGAGTTCACACATACTTAAGATCTAAGACATTTGGGTGTATAATCTATAGATGATCAAGAAGAACATAGCATTTGTGAAGTGGAGAGATGAATGGTTTTGGAGATTGAAATTATTACACAAAATTTAAATGAAAATGACCTGGTTTGGTCATGTATGTGATTACTTCCTCTGGAGTCTGTCTACCAATAGAGAGGGCCCATATTTTTTCATTAGTTTGCACTTTGCAGTCAATAATATAATTTATAATTAAATTTTAATTACCATGTTAATAAAGTTTCTTCATTTTTAAATTAAAGTGAATGAATTTAAACTTATAATAACAAAGTTTTTTATTACATTACTATTAATTTAGTTTCTTATAGTTAAAACTATATCTCATCCATATAAATTTCAATAAATTCAATTCGAAATAATAATTATGTTTAAATTTTATAATTTTATTTAAATTATTATTTTATAAAAATTTTAGCAAAAAATTTAAACCTTACAAAATACTTTGTATTGTAATATTTTAAATATTTTTTATTGTTCTTAATATTATAATTAAATGATCTTTTTTATATTAATTTTTGCTATTATTTATAAGTGAAACATAAAAAATAATATTAATAAAAATAAATAAATTGTTATTATTTTAAATTTTTACTATTATGATTTTTTGAGATATGATTGATGTAAAATTATAAATTATATAATACAATATATTGAATGACTATTTTGTAATTTTAAAAATTCAAAGAATATTTTATAAATTTAAAAATTACCTGAAACCGTACTTGTTATTGACCAACCAAATTCAGTACCGATATCGGTATGGTATTCGTAGGAAGAGTTTTATGTTATTTTTCAATTTGATCATTTTTTTTAATTTTACAATTTGGTTCAATATTAGATCGGTGTTAGCTGATACTAGCATAAAATGTCGGTACCAATATAATACTATATACCGTAATGTTGTTTTGATCGATACAATGTGGTAATTTTAGAGACTTGAGAGGATATATTTTATGTCGACTAATGCGGCACATCGCCTGGGCTCACGAATGGCACTAAAAAAAAGAAAGGATCACGATAGAGAAACGGACGGATAAGATCTTCTGTCGACTAATGCGGCACATCGCATGGGCTCATGAAGATGGTACTTAAGAGATTAGTGACAAATTAACCCAAACAGAAGAAGTGTTCCAAAAAAGGACATCAAATTTCTGTGATGTGACCCATGCAAATTGCATTAGTTATTGGTTGTTGCTTCAAACAACAAATCTATAACTTCTCTTTCTTGATGACAGCACATAAACACCCTGCCCTCACTCATTAGTCTATCTTCTTCTCCCGCAGATTCAGTCATCTCTCTTACTCTCTCTCGCTAGTTTTTAGCCGAACCCAGTCGGCTATACATACACTAAATTCCCTTCTTAGGATTCGGGCAATGGGCAAAGGTGGAGACGGGAGGCCATTGCCTGAGGAGAAAGCCGAAGGTGGAATGGCTGACGATTTCTTCTGGTCATACACAGACGAGCCTCATGCTTCTAGGAGACGACAGATCCTCTCTAAGTACCCTGAAATTAAACATCTTTTTGGCCCTGACCCTTGGGCTTTCTTCAAGGTCTCTTCTTTCTCTCTGAAATTTTATGGCTTGATGCTTGAATGATGACTTTTAGCTTTTTTGTTCATTGGATTTAGATCTGAGGCAATGTCGATTGATTGAATGGTTAATGGGGTTTATATGTTTTTGTAGTCTTCGTAATCTTCCGTTGTTAAACAGGAGTTTTTGGGATCTCTTTTGTCGTGCCAACCACATTCTGTATACCCAATTGACCAAAACAAGCTTTCTTTGATTCTCCAAAGTTCTTTCTGTGAATTGAGAAGGGTTATACTCTTTTATTTCTTGCCAGAACTGATTATTTTAGGGAACCAGTTCTTCCTATATCTTTATTAAGTTCTTATGGGAATGTTGATCCAGAGCCGTTTTTGATTTTCGATGAAAACAAAGTGATTTCGGAAGTATTCGATTTATTTCAAATCTTTTCCTATCTATGTTCTTGGGCCTATCTATGTTCTTGGGCGAATATGAGCTATCTTGAACAGACTTTGTTCTCTATCTACAGATGATGACGAGCTGATGTTATATTGACCTGATTTTCTTGCGTTGTTCTTTTAACTACTTCTTAGGCAGTCGATATTAAATCTTTTCTGCTGCGGTTCCGTTACTGGCGTGAAAACTGGATTGCATGCTGATGTGCTATCATCTTAAGGGCAATGGTCTGTCTGCATTTGACTAAAATCAGTGCAAAATTCTTTTTCAACTTTTAGGCGAATTTGAATCACTGCAGCATACAAGTAAAAAATATTTTCTGATAATTGGCACGCTGTCTATACTTTTCTGCGTGCTGGGTGCATGGACATGTCTTTCGTTAATGTTTAAGCAGATGCCCTTTTGCAAATCATGTTTAGAATGCCTGAAATCTGTTCATATTGATCAAAAGAATTTCAATATCATTAACTAGACATTAAACAAGCTGTAGACTGTGTTTAGAAATTGGTTTTAATGGAATACATGATGGTGGGACATCGTGCTATGACTGTACGTTATTTGCTTATAACAAGCACTTTTCTTTCCTGAGTGTGAAGGTCTCAAAGTGGTTGTGTTGCAGGTTACCGTGGTGGTTTTCCTGCAGCTGGGGACGGCTACATTGCTTCACAATTCTGGGTGGTTGAACATACTGGCAATAGCCTACTTCTTTGGTTCTTTCCTCAATCACAATCTTTTCTTAGCTATCCATGAGCTCAGCCACAATCTTGCTTTCTCAACACCAGTCTATAACCGATGGCTTGGGATTTTTGCTAACCTCCCTATTGGTGTACCTATGTCTGTGACGTTCCAAAAATATCACCTTGAGCACCATCGTTTCCAAGGAGTAGATGGTATAGATATGGACATTCCAAGCCATGCTGAAGCTCATCTTGTCAAGAATGCAATCACAAAATCAATATGGGTTATCTGCCAGCTCTTCTTCTATGCTTTGCGGCCGTTGTTTCTTAAACCAAAACCTCCTGGTTGTTGGGAGTTTGGCAACCTGTTTGTTCAGTTACTCCTTGATGCGGGTATGGTTTACTTTTGGGGCTGGAGATCTTTTGCTTATTTGATCCTTTCCACATTTGTTGGAGGAGGGATGCACCCAATGGCTGGTCATTTTATCTCAGAGCATTATGTCTTCAATCGGGACCAAGAGACATATTCTTATTATGGTCCTTTAAACTACCTAACCTGGCATGTTGGGTACCACAATGAACACCATGATTTCCCTAGGATTCCTGGAAGCAAGCTTCACAAAGTTAAGGAGATAGCACCGGAATACTATGAGAGTTTAGACTCGTATAAATCTTGGAGCCAGGTCATATACATGTATATTAGGGATCGGACAGTTGGGCCCTATAGCCGGATGAAGAGAAAGGTTTCAAGTACTACAGAGAAATCGGAGTAGACGTGTGCAGCTTCTCATTTTCTTTGCATTTCCATCCTTTCCCGGTTAAGTTAACAAGAAAAAGGAAACAGAATCGGAATTTTTGTCTTGTTCAAGTGATAACGAACACGATTGTGCTTACTGGGTATTGGCATATGGTGTCAGAAATTCATTCATTGATTACTTGCCATTTAGAAGGAGCTATTTGTTTATTCCTTTGCATCCATAGAACAAATCAGATGATATAACCAAGCTCCTTATTCAGTTACCCTTGCCTCTTATAGTTGCTGATTTCTCCCTTACTTTCGGTGTCAGTTACCTGTTTTGATGAACATGAGAATATCCATGTTTGCTGTTGCAATTTGTGGCAATACCATCCTTTCTATGTGCAATACCATGTTTCCTGAAAGTCATTGCCAGGACAAAAACAGATCCCTGAGCTAAGATATTCGACAAACCTATCAATGTAAGATAAATTCTGTGAAATCATGAACCTGCTTGTAGGATGCTCAGGTAAATGAAATCCTGATAAGAGTTATATGGCCTAGGCATGATACTAAGGCAAGCAGTCATAGCAATAGCAAGAGAAATGTCAAACATAATAGCGGTTGATTATAATATGTTCACTAGGATGTGACTATAACATGTTATCATCTTAGACCATATATTCTCGGTATGGTCATACCTCTAGATCTCTTGTATAATATCATTAAATATGTTGTATAAGCCAAAGAGGTCTTCTTTTATATGAGCCAAATGCCTCACACTTTTTTTTTAATGTTAGAGTCATATTATACTTCTTAAACACTATCATGATCTCATATAATGAGATGAGCCATTTTGCTCTTCCAATACATATTAGATTTCTATACTTCCAAATTTCTAAATTTTCGTCATTAAAGTTTTCACGTTTAGTAAATTCTATGACAAAATTTTAGATATAGTATTTATTTTCCTTAAACACATATGTTTATATGATTATTATCAATGTTGAGTATTTGATGCAATCTTCTAAATAGAAAATTTAATTATTTTCACAATTATCTATAAAATCAAAAGATCACTAAGTTTCCAATCATCATCCATATAATAGTTGATCAACAATTAACCATTCTATTTAGGAGTATTTATTTATGAATATATTAAATATGATATATATATAACACATACATATAAAACAATCGAAACTGAAAGATTAATGCATTTCCATGAACGCATAATATTCCAAATTTAATGGTTGTTACAAACAACGAATGCTTTGTAAGTATCCTTAAACATCAAATAAAAAAAGTGAATTAAAACTTTTTTACTAAAATGATAAAATTCGATTAATCTTACCAATATAAAATTGACGAACTCTAGGGGTATTGGGTCAATTAGTTCTTTATATGAACCATTGAAATTCATATATGTTATTAGCTCTATAATGTCTTTTGATATTCCACTAAAACTAAGACACTTCTCTTCTATTATTCTCTTTCAAGAAAGTTTGCACTACCTAACTATGTATGTAAATATGATCCAATGCAATAATCCACACTCTAATTAACAAGTCTCTGTGTTGGGACATGAACATTTTGCAAAGGGATTCATCATTGCTCATAAAAGTGGAGAACCTTGATAACAAGCAAAGATGAGACCTTGTATCATATTGTTCACCAATATAATATGAAAAATTAGATTTGCCCTAGGTACCATTTGATGTTGATCTAATTGTCCCTTTATAAAATTCATACAATTTTATTGTGCTAGAGTTTGAATTGAAAAATGGTTCTTTGACAACCATTTTTTTAAACGAATTCAAAGAAAAATAATATTCAATAATGTAGAATAATAAGTTAAAGGTGTCCCATAATATGATCATATCATGAAAGCCAAAACTCTTGAAAGAGAATAAAAATATAATTCCTTTCCAATCATCAAACTTAATGTTGATTTAATTAATTTAATTCAATTAGAAATGTGTTTTTAATTTATTATAACACTAATAGCTTAAATTTAATTAGAAATTTATTTCTAATTATAAATATTTTTTAATTAGAAACTCATTTTTAATAATCAACTTATGAATATATTAATTTAAATTAATCATAAATTATTTATAAATAAGATTGAACTAATCGATTTTAATTTTATAATTCACTTAGAAATTTATTTCTAAGTATCATTAAATTCATTTATATTTTCAATAAATTTAAAAACTCATTTTAAATAAGTAAATTTATTATGTGATTTATAAGTCTTTAGCTTATTTTCTTATTCATCAAAATATTTAAGTCCATGCCAAAATTCTTTTAAATACAAATGTTAACCCAATCTTTTAACATTTATAAAATGTATATAAATATATCTACATTACATTTGCACCAGTTGTAATACGTTCACAAATGATTAAGAGTTTGTCTTTCATAACATAGGTCTAAGGTTTAAGCCTTAACTAACTGAAAGACAATTTATTTATTTTAACAAACTTTAACTAGGTCTCTATAAGCTTTTGGGTTAAGTCTATACTTGGGCTATCCTCTTAGCCCTTTAGGTATAAATATAATCCATTTTCAATCATAATTAACTTATTAGTTAACTAATTTCTTAAGTAACATAAACAAATCAATTACTGTGCCGCCATTCATTGCCAACATTCAATTGTGGTAAGGAGTATGACAGGTGATCTGGCGAGAGGGGATAACTGTTAACCCACCATCATCACTAGTCATCACGATATTTCGACAGCAACCCTCTAGCCTACTACTTGTTGTATATCCAGAACAATCCTCACCTGCACATTAACACCACTATTGGTGTTTCACTTTATGGCTAGATTTGGTTTCCATTTACACCAAGCAATTTTAGTGATCCAAACATAAATGGCAATTTTCTTTTTCACCATTATAAATTTTATACATAAAAAGTAGTTGTTTATTCAATGATGGTGGCTTATTTGGATGAAATTACTTGCAAGCCTTATTGTTAAATTATGACAGAGGATGGCTAAGAAGGCTATTCTTTGTCAAGGCCTTATCAAGAAAAATAAGGGGAGAACCAAGGAAGCCACACTAAACATAAATGTGGTCAAAACTTAAGTCTCATTTAGGATATAATAGTCATCAAATCCAAGACCAAATCTTTCAACAATTGGTCTAGATATGGATGTGAATGTCTCTTTAAAAAGATATAAACAAACCAGCACAAATGAAGACCATACCTTGTTATCAGTGATTGTTCTTACAATCAAAACTCTATTGTGATAAGCACAATCTCATATTTGAGATTAAAAAATAACTTTATTTTCAATTATGTAAGTGATAAAACTTCTTTGATCAGAATTCAAGTATAAGTAGCTGTAATACCAATGTAAGGAAAAATTCGTTTGCAAATAGTGTAAGAGGATCAATACATACTTGTATCACTTATGGAACAAAAATCACTTATGAATTTTGGCTATAATCTACGTGATAAGAGACGTGTAGAATCCCAAAACTTGCAAAACACTTTCCAAACATTTTTTAGTGATGTCAAATTTGTTTCCTATAAACAATACACCTATCTTTATGATAAATCATATCTCAAATATGATCTTCTAAAAGTCGTGACATTACAATTACAAAGTTTCATTTTATTAACTTATTATGTGTGTTTATCCATTATCTGATAGTCACACATAATAAAGTTAATTGGCTAGAAAGATAATGATTTTACATTACTCGTACTTGTCTAATATCGAATGCAACCAGCCTATTACAAGAGTATATTATCATACATCTATTAGAAGTATATGACTTCTCAACTACTAAATAGATCCTTTAGTATGTTATATCTTAGAATATTTATTGCATCAATCATCTTCTTATTCTTATTATATAAATATTTTGTATTCACACTACCTTCTACATATAAGGTGGCCCGTTTGAATATATCTTAATGAAAACATACATTTGAAATGATCTTTCTCCTTTCTCAATCCTTTGAATCAAATTAACTTGCTTTTCTATAATGTTCCATTATATTGAATAATTCATTATTTCTAGTAACATTATAAGATAATAAACATTAATTAAATTATTTGGAATTTGAGCCCTAGTAAAAACGGTACTTTAAATTTAAGGTTCATATAATATGAAAGGATCCTAACACAATATAAGTTGAGAATATGACTTATATTATCCTTATTGGTCGAAAATGCATGCATAGCATGATTAATATGTTACAGTATTGACTCTTTTTTATTAGAGCATATGTCTTTCCTTCAATATTATATAGATGATAGTTTAGGCATACCAAATGTCTAACTTGAGTTTACTTATTCATTTATTTAATCCAGCCTTTAGAACTCACATCCCGCATGTTAAGACAAATTAGGCAAACAAAACATTTCTTTAGGTTATTTCATTACTAATAACCTCTTACACCCTTTAATGTAATTCACATCGACACTAGTGTGTTAAGCCTTGAGCTATAGTTTATCATCTATATAAATCACTTAAAACTTATCTCATCTCCATTTCTACAAAATAATAAAGGTGATCATCCGTATGGGAAGGCATCTCGTAGCTATTTAACATACTTCTTGTATTTAGAACTGAATATTCAACACTCATTTAAAATTCATTCTAGAGTAGAATGCTTAATTCAAAACAAGCATTCTCTTATTTCTATAAGTGAATTTTCATTTAAAATACATTCTAAAAAATATTGTTTAATTCTCAATTAAACATATACTACATCAAATGCTCAATAAAAAAAAATCATCATTGATAACAAGTATTATGAATAGTTTAGAGACATATTCATTTCTCTTTGTATTACTATAACCTTGAAATAGTTATAATTGATATCTATGTATTTGATTTGATATTGATATTTGAGCTATCTAGTACTATATTTTATTATACTTGTTCATACATAACATAGTGTGCATGAGACTATTTCTTTGACATAAAGAACTATCTTTATTTCTTATTCATTTTATGACATCTGAAGACACTACATACTACTTAGGTGCTCACCTTAAATTAGCAATTGACATCACAAAAACACTTTACTATCTTGCATGTCAAAATTGTTTAAATATTAGATAAGGATATATATAGCTTATAATAGGAAGAAACCTCTACTTGAATGATACTTATCGATCATTATTACAAAGGTGTATGTAGCCTTATGCATATTCTTCATTTTGATCATGCTTGTAATAGAAAAAACACGAAACGATAAAATTACACATTTATTGTTGGAAATTTTAATATATCTAAGTGATCTTTTCTAGTCATACTAAAGTCGTAGGACATGATTATAGTACTAATGCAATATACCACCCACATCTACACTATGTTATATTATAGATTGATTTTAACAATCTGAGCATATATATATATATATATATATATATATATATACAGAGATAGAGCTACAGTGGGGGCAAGTGGGGGCACCACTTGCCCCCTACTGACTTCAAAAAATTTTACATGAAAAAATTATTATTTTAAGTTTTGAACTCATAAAAAAATTAAAATTTTGCTCCCATTAATTTTTTTTTTGCCTCAAGTAAAATTTTGCCCCCACTTAAAAAAATTTCTGGATCCGTCCATAATATATATGTATATGTACATATATATGTATACATATGTATATATATACATGTACATATATACGTATATATGTACATGTATACATGTACATATATACGTATATATGTACATGTATATATATATATTGGTAATTCAGTATAAATTTTTATACAAATAAGAAAATGTTATATACACAACTAGCGATTTTTGGAAAAATCTCTAGCCTACCAAAAAGGCTCATGTAATATAGATACATAGGAACTGTGAGCAAGGCGTGGAAGAAAAACTACCAACACCACTCCTTCACAAACTACCTACTAAGAAGCCTAAGAAAACTAACTCTACTACCCTGTTACATAATTTTACCAGCAAGCATGACAACAACATAAAATGTCCAGCAATTAAATTCCAACCCCAATAACCAAAACCACAATCAGCATAACTCAACTTGAAAAAGTGAGCAAGTCCTTCTATTTCCTTGTCCACAGTCATGGTTGCCTTCTGCTCATATACCTTCTGACCAGTACTGCTGTGGGAAATGGTTCTCCTCTTGGTGACCTGCCTGTTATAAGTGAGAAGGAAGTATATAACTTCCTCCTCATTACCCTTGATATGTCACGAAAACCTGCCTTTTTGTCAATAAGAATAAAATAAAACAGAACACACACACACAGTTACCTTCTCTTGGTGTTTAAGCGGAGATGCTCCATAACTTGTAAGATCACTCGCGAGGTAAAGCTCCCTATATCCAAGGCTTCATCTCTAAAGGTTTGAAGGTTTTGTTCAGACCATATATTATACACATCAACAGACAGGACAATGCAGAAGGTATGTAAGTCACTTGGTCCTTCTGAATGAAATCTAGCGGTTGTACCATATAGATTTCTCCATCTAATTCTTCATTTAAGAACATAGTCTTTATATCCATTTGAGGTATGTTAAGATCCATTCTTACTTGTTGGAACCCCTCCCTAGTACGACACGAGTCCGACGTCCTACATAATATCTGGACGCGCATCTCACGAGAAAGGGATTCCTCACCAGTGAAAAATCCTCAAATGAACTTATGTCATTGTCATCCAAATAACACTTGACAA
>JAOTAX010000002.1:33501913-33513604 GCA_025629825.1 Erythroxylum guanchezii
CCCACTTACCCCCTTTCTTTTTCATTTACTCACCTTAAAAACCCTAGCCCATTTAATAACTTCCCTCATCATTTAAAAACATCCCAAAGGCTAAAAGCCCATTTTAATATCCTAAAACCTCAAAACCATTTAAACACTTCCTAACTTATCCTAACAATATTTTATTCTTTTCAAGCCTAGCACCAAAATTAAAATTCTAATTTAACTCAATTCCTTCAATTAATAATTCTTACTTAACCACTAATATCCCAAAATTCTAACCAATGGGAAATCTAATAAAACCCTAATTTAATACTAACTAAAAGACAATTAAAAATAAATATATATATACAAACCTATTTAGTAAGGAAAAAGGGATCGGGGTCTAACATTTACTACTGAGGCTAGAATCAATCAAAATGATGCAAACTTTACAGCAAATGAGAATTTCTTCTCATAATTGATCTCTTTGATTGTGCATATCATTTTTCTATTAAACACCCTTTGTATCTTTCAAAATTGTCATCAATATTTTACTTAACATTTGAAGAAGACATTTTTTTCTTGATGGTTACATGTTTTTTCAAACGATTATCCAAGTCTTATACTTATATTGAACTTATTAAAGTTCATTCTTCTTCTATTATTATAATTCATTCATCCTTAATAAGACTACATGCAACCTTTTCATATTCTTTGGCTTATTATTTTCTTTTCAAACTACTATAAAGTTGATTCCTTACAACTTTAAAATTATAAAAGGAATAATACGCTTATAATATGTGTATAATGAAAATTCGAGAAATGAATCTCTTTACATTCATATTGTTCCCACTTGAATTGGATAGTGGTAAAGAGTTCCTACTGGGTTGCAATTCATTAATCAAAACAAATTCATCATATCTTAAATTGCCCCCATTTGGATCAATACAGATCATTATAATTTAGTCTCTTATATAGAGATAAGTTTTTAAATATATTTTCTTGCTTTAAAAAATCATTGTTTAAGAATGAAAATCCTGTTAGGAAAATTCAATTACTTGTTTATTATCGTATTCACCTTTGAACAAATACTCTTCAGAACATTTAAAAATATCTTTCAAAGATACTCTTCTTCTTCCTTTATTCCCATACTTATAAAATATAGGTAACAAGCACATTATCAAGAAATTAGATTTGGTTAATTAGGTCTCTTACCTATTTTATATCTCGTAATATTTTTGGATGTTATTTCTTAGGCACCCTATCAAGTACATATTTGATCATCCATGACACTTCATTCCAATAAGTGATAAGCAAGTTTGCCTATACCAGTATAGACCTAACCATAAGAAGAGTGTTGATTCTCATCTCTACACCACCAGATATTGGCGGATTCATATGATAGTTATTAGCTATCCATTCAATTTTCATCACATGTCCTCCTAAGTTGATTAAAAAAACTTCCTATACTTGATCAATTCTTAAAGTCTTTATCGGCTTTATTATATTGTTTCTCAACTAAATTTATATACTTTTTAAAACAATAGAATGTTTTAAAGTTTGAGAATCAAATAGATATAAATATACTGCGTATAATTATTGATAAATATAACCCAAAAAATGATTTGTTTCCACAATTTGTGTTAACATACCAGATGTGAGTTCTAAAGGGTGGATTAAATAAATAAACTAGTGAACTTAAGTTAGCCATTAGATATGCCTAAACTATCATTTGTAGAATATTAAAGGAAAGATATACGTTCTAACAAAAGAGAGTCAATACTGTAACACATGAGTCATACCATGTGTGCATCTTCGACCAATAAAGATAATATAAGTCATATTCTTAATTTGTATTGTATGAGGATTCTTTAAGACTATATGAACTTCAAATTTGAAGTACCCTTTTTACTGAGGTTATAATTATAGAGATTGAATTAATGTTTGCTATCTTAGAATATTACTAGAAAATTATAAATGATTTGATACAATAGGACATTCTAGAAAAGCAAGTTAGTTTGATTCAAAAGATTGAGAAACGAGGAAGATAGTTTCAATTCTAAGTTTGCATCAAGATGTACTCAAAAGGGCCTACCTTCTATATAAAAGGCAGTATGAATACAAAGTATTTATATAATGAGAATGAGACGATGATTGATGTAATAAATGATCTAGTGTATAGCATACTAAATCCACTTAAGGATTAATTCATTAGCTGAGAAGTCATATATTTATAATAGATGTATGAAAATATGCTCTCATAGTATGTTAGTCGCACGAGATGTAAGACAAGTATTATTAATGCATAATCATTATCTTTCTGGTCAGTTAACTTTATTATGTGCGAGCGAGAGATAATGGATGAGCATACATAATAAGTTAATAAAATGAAACATTGTAATTGAAATGTCACAACTTTTAGAAAACCATATATAAGATATGATTTATTAGAAAGAGTGATTTTTTGATTAAAAAATTGAAATAACTACAAAAATATTTAGAAAGAGTTCTGCAATTTTTAAGATTATACAAGTCTCTTATCCTATGAATTATATCAAAAATTTGTAAGTGATTTTGGTTTAATTATTGATAGAAGTATGTATTAATCCTATTACATCTTTTGCAAATGAATTTTCTCTTATAAGAAGCATATATAAAGCTGCAATGAAGCAAAGCTAGTATGTCTAGAAGGATTAATGCCTCAACAGCATTAATAATTTTTTTTTGCAGTTTCCATAATCACTTACTCATTGCCACATCAATCGATAGGGCTTAAACTTTTCTAGATGAGTAAAAAATTTATAAAAACCAGAAAATTGTGTATTGAAATATAATGACTTTATTAAAAACAAATGCAATATACTAGGGAAGGGATATAATATTTGTTGTTGGAAATTTATAAGTGGGATAATCTCATCATGGAAAGAAACATGAAAATGAAGTGCCTTACATACTAATATAGGATTCATATCCAATTAATTTAAAATTTTAAATTGAGATATGATATCCTAATTATAGACTCATTTGAACTTAGTCTAATTTTTCATCAAAACCCACAGAGCTAGGTTGGCAAAGTTAATAGTTTATGAAGTGACTCAAATGATTTTGCATTAATATGAGTTAAGGAATAGTTCCAATATGAATAAATTCACTTGTAAAAGGGAGATGTTAGAAATTTACAAGTGGGTATTTGTTTCTATTTTTATTTTTGATTTTATGTTTTTATTTTCAAATTTAGTAAAATTTTTTGTTTGTATGAGTTTTTAGTTTTGTTTTTTTTTTCAGTTTTCAAAAATTATGAAAACTATAAAATGTGATTTTTGTTTTCTGTTTCTGTTTTTTTATAATATGATTTATTATTATTTAATTATTTAAATTTTAATAAAATTATGAATATTTTATTTCAACATTATATATTTAATAATTAAAATTAATTATCAATAAATAATTTAATTTTATTTAATTTCTATGACTAAATTATATGTAATTAAATTATAATAATTATTAATAAATATAATTAAATTTAAAACATTTAAATATTTAAATAAAAATTGATTTAATAATTAGAATATATTTCAAATAAATATTAATTATTTATTTTATTAAAATAAAATAATATTAAAATAAATATTATATAAGAGTTTAAACAAATTTATTTAATTAAAAATACTTTATCTTTAAATAATATGTAATTCTTATTAGCGATAAAAATATGAGTATATTAATATTAACAATTAAACATATTTTTATTTTTATTTTAAAAAATTGGAGATGAAAATTAAAAATTATAAAAAAATAAAATTAGAACGTTAACTGCATCAAAACTAGAGTTCTGATCCCTCCATAGTCCATTCTCTAGCATCTAAGTTGCTCCTTAATTTCATCATATTCAGAGTTTGTCTGAAGAAGTAAGCCCTGAAACCTATTTGGCCAACTTCTTGCCTTCCTATTTCACCCATCAGACAGCAATGCATCTACCAACCATACCACAGTTTTATTGTTACAGCCCATACAGGCAATGATTGTTCAATCTGTACATCTTAACCTGGCATGGGTCCTTTCTCTTTTTCTTTGTGAAGATTTGTACTGTCAAACACTTCAGGGGCCGTCATTCGATTCTGGATCATATCATAACCAAACCGTTTGGAGAAAGTGAAAGTCTCCATCTTGAGTCAAAATAAAACAATGGATAAACATGGGATGATGTTAGACGACCCACAAACCAAAGGCCCTGAAGCAACGTCCTCAGTCCTCACAAAAAACCATTCCTAACTTGGATGAGTAACCGAGTAGAAATGTTCTTCAATTAAGATGCAACACTACTTTCACTTTCTTCCCATCAATACTTCCCCTTCATTGCTCCTTAAGCCCCTCAAAACCCTCAAGCCTCTCTGCTCCCTCTCAGACACCCACGAACTCGCTCTCACGCACTCCCTTCAAGCCCAGACCCTCCAGACTCTCGAATGGCCCTCACTCTGCCACCGACTCTCTCCCTTCACCTCAACTTCAATGGGCCATTCGGCTACCCAGAACGCGAACATCCCTATTGGCCAGAGCTTGGAGGAGAGCCTGAAACTCCTCGACCAGACCGAAGCAGCTTTGAACGTTATGGAATCTGGGCCTTTGAATCTTTCTGAGATCGAGGACATAAGGGCCATTGTCAATTCTGCGACTTCTGGGACTTTGCTCACTGTTGGTGAGCTATGTGTCGTGAGGCGGACTCTGAGTGCTGCAAGTGCCATTTTGGAGAAGTTGAAAGAAGAGAAGTACAGCACGCAATCTCTTTCTCTGTTTATTGAACATTTAGTATGTTTTTAATGCTTAGAGCTAGGCTGCCAACAAACGGTCTAGTATGCTTGGTAGTATATATACGTAATATCTCTGAATTGAGCTAGTGCATTCTAGCTTCTTTTTTAGTTTGAAGGTATTTCCAACGGTTTCCTTTTTTATTTTACTCAAGAACTTCTACTGAAAGATGTCAGTGTTACATTCCTTACCTTTTCAATGATGATTATGTGGAATCTAATCTTACATATGAATAGGTCTTTCCCTCTGCTTGAAATACTTCAAAGTTGCAATTTCCAGACAGAACTGGAGCAAAAAATAGCATTTTGCATAGACTGCAATCTTTCAATAATTCTTGATAAAGCCAGTGAAGACTTGGAGATCATTAGGTCTGAGAGGAAAGAAAACTTGGAAAATCTAGATCTTTTGTTGAAGGGAATATCAACTCGGATTTTTCAGGCGGGGGGTGTAGATAAACCGCTGGTAACCAAGCGGCGTTCTAGGTTTTGTGTGGGAGTTAGAGCTTCACACAAATATTTAGTTCCAGACGGTGTGGTTCTAAATGTTAGTAGCTCTGGTGCAACGTATTTTATGGAGCCCAGTGAGGCAGTGGAATTGAACAATTTGGAAGTCATGCTTTCCAATTCTGAGAAATCTGAGGAAATAGTCATATTAAGCCTACTGACCTCTGAAATTGCAGAATCGGGGACGGAAATCAAGCATTTGTTAGATGGATTTCAACAAATTGATCTTGCTTTTGCTAGAGCTGCTTATGCTCGCTCAGTTGCTGGGGTCCGTCCTATTCTAACTTTTCAAGGCCACGGAGTGTTATCCTGTGCCGAAGCAGAAGGTCAATTAACAGTAGATATGGAAGGTATACGGCACCCATTGCTTCTTGGATCATCTAACAAAAGTTTGACTAATGTCCTTGGATCCAACTCTGTGGAGTTAACTGAGCCAGATAGGGTAAATGGTGTAATGTTTACTAGGCATTTGTCAGACAACTTGACTGATTTTCCTGTGCCTATAAACATTAAAGTGGGATCTGGAATCAGAGTGGTTATCATCTCAGGACCTAATGCTGGAGGTAAAACTGCTTCAATGAAAACTCTTGGCATGGCTTCTATTATGTCAAAGGCAGGCTTGTTTTTACCTGCAAAGAATGTCCCAAGGCTTCCTTGGTTTGATCTTGTTCTGGCAGACATTGGGGACCACCAGGTACAAGTTACTTGTTCATGGGAAATTACTGCTCTGTTCTGTTTGTTGGCCCGTTCCATTCTGACTCCAATATTCTTTCATTGAAGTCTCTAGAACAAAGTCTCTCAACTTTCAGTGGACATATAACGCGGATTACTAAGATCTTGGACGTGGCCTCAAAAGAATCACTTGTTCTTATTGATGAAATCTGTAGTGGAACTGATCCTTCAGAAGGGGTGGCACTTTCAACCAGCATCTTGCAGTATCTAAAAGACCACATAAACTTAAGCATTGTGACTACTCATTATGCTGACTTAAGTCTCCTAAAAGATCAGGATGCTCAATTTGAAAATGCTGCTATGGAATTTTCTCTTGAAACTTTACAACCTACTTATCAAATCCTCTGGGGTAGTACTGGTGATTCAAATGCATTGAGCATTGCTAAACTAATGGGTTTTGATGCCAGTATTCTTGAACGTGCACAAAACTGGGTTGAGAAGTTAACTCCTGAAAAGCAACAGGAGCGAAATAGTTTGATCTATCAATCATTAATGGAGGAAAGAAACAAGTTAGAAGCTCAGGCCCAGGAAGCTGCATTCCTTCATGCAGAAATTATGAAGCTTTACAATGAGGTAGAATTTATAACTTCCGACCAATCTTTACAGCTTTTAATTTGTTATCTTTCTTTTATAATACTGCTATAAGTTCATATTTTGGTTCACAATATCACTGATAAGTCATGAGCACTGGTGATTGGCGCTTTGCTGTTGCACAATTTGTGGCCCTATTGAGACTTGATTCTCTTGTGTTAGCATTGACAAATTCTTGAACGCTAACTAACTTCCTATAAATCAAGTACTTTTTTGCCAATTTTAACCATGAAAGCCTGAGATAATAAGTGATTCTGCTCTTGCCTGTCTTGTTGCCTAGGTTTTCCAATGTGAATTATTCATGATGATATTCTCAACAAAAAAAAAAATCATGATGCCTAAAACAGGATGGATAGAAACCAGAAAATTGGAGTATATAATTTTCTGAACAGTGAGATTGAAAATAATAAAATATATCATACACTATTATGGATTAATATTTTATGGTATGCTACCAGTTGTTTATGTTATCTCCTTTTCTACCTTGTTTCTCATTTTTTCTTAACATGATCAAGATTAAATATGAGGCAGAAGATCTCGATCAACGTGTGACAACTCTAATGGAAAAGGAAGAACAGCTGGTTAAAGAAGAGCTAAAAGCAGCAAAATCTCAGATACATGATGTGGTTCAGGAATTCGAAAACAGACTCAAAACAGTGAGTCGAGATCAATTCAGTTCTCTTATTAGGGCATCCGAAGCTGAAATTGCTTCCATAGTCGAAGCACACCGTCCTAGGGATAATCTAACTGTCAGAAAAGTTGATACTACTCCCTATACCCCACAGCTCGGGGAACAAGTCCAAGTGAAGGGACTGGGAGGGAAGTTAGCAACTGTAGTTGATGCACAGGCAGATGATGAGACAGTCTTAATCCAATCTGGTAAAGTGAGAGTTCGTGTGAAAAAGCACGACATCCGAGCAATTCCAATTAACAAAAGGAGAGATGCTACTGATTTAGCTGCGGGTTTAAAGAGACAGGTGTGTAGAATATCATACTACATAAATTATATAAACATATAATATTTTTGGGCTTCTCATTTCATTTTCATATGTTTTTATAAGTATCTAATGAAGTTTATTTAACCCGCTATTTTATATGAGTATGTAGCAATACTTGTTTAATCTGCTTGATGGAAGATGTTCCTCCTTTTGTCTCTCTTATGGAGCTCTGGACTTTCTGCATCCAAATTTTTTATTTGGATTAAATAGTGAAGTCATGATTTTTTAACTGCATGTCTAGCCAGATTTAGCTTCTTAAACAATTTCTAGCTTTTCTTAGAATCAAACTCTTTTTTAGAAGATAAATGAATTGATATTTAGGAAAAGTTGCGGAAAAGAGTCCTGAACCAGACAAACAAGCTGTGATAACAGGGTTTATCCCAGGGGCTTAGTTACAAAAGGCATCCAGATAACCTACCCGAAAACTAACAGCAAAAGTTGGGAAAGTCCAATGAGATTATCCAAATGATCTCTCATGTTTGCCTCTTGATCATCTTTCTATGTGTTTTAGGAAAAGCAGCCTTTGGTGATGAAAACAGATGAGGAGATTTCTTATGGTCCGAGGGTGAAGACATCAAAGAACACTGTGGATCTTCGCGGAATGCGGGTGGAAGAGGCTGCTATCCAACTCAATATGGCCTTATCCGCGAGTGAGTCACGTTCTGTTATCTTTGTAATACATGGGATGGGCAGTGGAGCTGTGAAGCAGCGTGCACTGGAGATATTAGGAAAGCATCCCCGTGTTGCCAAGTATGAACCAGAAAGCCCATTGAATTTTGGCTGTACAGTTGCTTATATAAAATAATGTCATTTTTCATGGCTGGTGCCTTGGTCTTGGTGGATTGCATGATTAATGTGTTGGGTTGCACAATTTGTTATCTGAATTCTTTTTCCGAACAGATTGCCTGGGGTTATGGTTTGCATAACTGAGTGGTATGTCAATCCTTTTATGGTTCTTACATTTGATCAAGTTTCATACAAGAAAAAAATATAATATATTCATTGCTTATGGAAGTAAGCTTTATATGGGTGCGTAGCCTACATTCCACGTTTATTGCATGGTGAGATGGGACTATACATATCCATTAGCATTCACATTTACAGGCTCCTTTAACAAGTACTTATCCGAAGTTATGTGTTTGATGCTGTGAACTCACTGGGTGTGCAAATGGGCAAATATGTAGAAACGGAATCTTGATTTATTGAAACAGTATGATTGAGCAAAATACTAATCATATATTTCTCTTAATTAACCTGCCATGCTATTGACAATCAGAGAAGAGTTTAATATAGAAAACCAAGTTTAGCTCAATCATACTGTGGTTTATGGCTTTATGCCTATGCTCCTTTAAGTTCAATGGCTGCCAGTTGGTCGTACCCAACCAACGGTGGATTTCCAATGAGGAGGCAGAGGACTATGGACATCAACATCTGCTGTCCTCCCTGGGTCAGGTTCACGAGCCAAGCCGCTCAGGTTGTTATGAAGCTCTGGAATATGGACATCAACATCTGCTGTCCTCCCTGGGTCAGGCTCACGAGCCAAGCCGCTCAGGTTGTTATGAAGCTCTTGATAAGTACCGATATGAGAAAATGAGGGTGTGGGAGCAGGAGGGACTCTGCGACCATAACATACTCCTATGATTACTGACACAGTTAAGGCTGTCAAAATCCATGATTTTAGTGTTGCCATTTTAAGGAGAGGCTGCGGTGGATGTGTGCTTGGGATGGTTTTGTTTTGTCCAATTTATATAGTGAATTCAAGGTGTTCGGCATGCTTTGAGCGTGAATAAGAATTGATTACGTCCTTATCCTAATGTCAGTCATACTCAGCGCATGCTTTGAGCGTGAATAAGAATTGGTTACGTCGTATCCTATGTCACCTATCTTATTAATACAATGAGTTCATGGTCCGCTGTAGCCAACACCGGTCTTGGGAGGCTAATGCCGACCCAGGTCACCTGCAACAGTTTTCCTATCCGGGTCAGGCTCACGAGCCGAGTTGATTAGTTTATTGTCTGGTTCATTGCCAATGCTCCGAGGAAACAAGGCCTTGTATGCAGCTTCACCTATTTCAGTCGGTTTCAAAGCCCTGTAGGTCATGGGGGAATCAGGGACTACGTGACCATAACACACCCCTAGGATCAGTGACACAGTTAAGGCTGTGAAAACCCATAATCTTGATGCTGCCATTCTCATCTATGAATAGGATGGCTTTATCTTGGTAGTTTATGTAGTGAAAGGCATAAGTGTTTCCATTGAACATGCTCTCGGTATTGGGTATTATTACACACATTATAATCAAAACATGCTCTTGGGATCGGGCTTTAAGCTCAAGAATGATTAGGTTTGTTCTGTCAACGCCAATATATTGTTATTATTTAACAATAATTTGTCAAATACGCTAGCAAAAAGTGAAAGATCAAGTTTCATAGAAGAACAAAATAAATAAAAAATGAACAAAAAAGACAAAGTGAAACACTTATGGAATTCAAGAGAGTTTCAAGGCAATCCATATCAAATATAGCAAGAACAAGAAAGATTATAGTCTTTCCATAAAAAGAAAGATTATAGTCAACCTATGTGTAACGACTTATTGTAATCTTATCCTAATCATTTTAATGAATTAGGTGTTTAACCATTGTATGATTATTTAAATGTAGGTATAGCACATAAATCCTTTCATAATCAAGAGAATTTTTATTTTGAATTTTAAACAAAATATTTTCATCTTTCAGCAAACTTTGAAAAACTTTTTAACTAGTTTGAATCAAAAAAATTTTTTTTTATCAAAATGAGGTGTTTTGATACTTTTGAAAATTTTCAAGTGTTGAAAATTAATGGCTTTGTATGGATTCAAGTAACCAAAGAGTTTGGTTTAATTAGTATAAATCATGATCTTTTAGAAACAAAATGAGTGATTTGTTTTGACAATAGTAAGACTATCGGGTAGTCGATGAGATAACCAATTAGTTGAAGACTTTTACTTGACTAATCGATTGTATTTTTCAAAATTTATAGAGCATGTACATTCCGTTAAGCCGATGGTTTGATTAGCCAATACCCTAGTCAAAGGTGTTTAAGCTAGCGGATTAGCCTAGAAATTAAATATTACAAAGGCTAGTTTATATGTTTAATGACTACTAAAAGTATTTTTGGGTTTAGATAGACCAAAATTGAGTTGTAACAAGAATTTTTGGGATACTATAGAGTTGTTAGAAGCTTTAGAGACCAAAAGCTACATTTTAACTATATATGTACATTTCATAAACCATATTGAGTCCTAGCTCATTAGTGTAAAAAAAAAAGGTAGATTATAGAAATTAGGAAGAACTAGGGTAATTACTATGAGGGTTCCTTTTAAACTTGAACAAGAGTTGTAAAGAATTCATCTTCACCTATAACAAAGGAAGAAGAGTAAGAGTCCTCTTATCCGTAGGAAAGATATTGTATAAAAAATTATTTTTCACTCATTGAACAAAGAGAGAGGGAGATTTTTAAGTGAAGCTTAGAGAATAAATGTTGGCCAACAATTATTTGACTAAATCACTATAAATTAATTTTGCATTTCTTTCCCTACTGTCTTTATTATTATTGTATTTGCCACTAAAATTTATTTATTTATGGTTTCTTAAGTAAATCTATATATGCATATTGCAATAGTGTAACATCCCATCATCGACGGGGAGGGTAAAATAGTAATTCGGAGTAGTTAATAAGTGCTTAGAAACGCCTTTATATGTTCATGTATAATACAGCATACACATACACGTGAATAGTAAATTTTGCTCATGAAAATGACTGTACATGCATTCATGACATTCCCCAGTATAATTGTTAAGAAATGTGATTGTTATTAAAAAAAATGTGATTTTTGTGTGCATGAACAATTGAGTGGAGAGGGTCATTGTGGTTTTCGCAAATTTGGAGAATTTTAGAAAAAAATTTTCTGAAATTTTGGGGATAATTTTTGGACTAGGAAAAATGCTAAGTGACAAACCAAATGATAAATGGTAGTAGAATTTTCTGTCAAATAGCATCGAAATTTTGGATACATGACTTTAGGAATTATTGACAAGTGTCATTTATTTGGGGGATCATTA
>JAOTAX010000002.1:33513704-33529706 GCA_025629825.1 Erythroxylum guanchezii
ACGTCAACCCACAGACGTTGCCGAGACTTCCAGGCACTAGCTTTGGAAGCAGTTGGTGAGTAACCTAGACGGTTTATTTCAATCATTGTTTGCTTATAATTATGTATTGAATGGTGATGGATTGTGATTTGATTGCGGATTTCGGACAGAAGGTCCGATGACTGTGTACTGGGGAGTTGTGATATTGAAGTGCTACTTGTATGTGAATATGAGACGTACGTGTTTATAATGTGATTGATTGTGGCATATGCATTTCATTTATGAATGCATAATCAGATAATGACAGTTGTGACCGGAGCAGCCACCAATTAGAGCTTAAAGCTCAATAAGAGAATCTGAGCCTCGAGCTCAACAGTGATTTAGAGCCTTAGGCTCAATGTTCAACGAGCCCTATATGGGACAGTCCAGGAACTCGGTCACAACGCTGTAATAAAAAAAAGTGTCTCATAAGCATTTCATATGCATTGTGTTACATATGTTAGATTAAGTGAAATGCAAGATTGCTTATGCTTAAGTGCACATGTGCTATTTATGATCGAAGTGATATTGTCAAATAAGTGTGATATGTTTGATATGTTACATGAATTGAGTGAACCATCGATGATGGTTACCTCATTGAGTTCGCAAAACTCACCAAAATTGCAATGTTATCTTTTCAGGACCGAGAGTAGACTCCTAGTTTCAGAGAGACTTTTCCAGCCGTGTGGATCGTGTCTGGCAAGAGAAGTCATGGCTTAAAGGTCGGTCAGCTGGGACTTTTGGATGGCTTAGATAGATTTGATACTTTTTCCTCTTTCATGTAGTAATTGTTGTACTAGGTTTTGATTGATGTACAGATAAAAGAGATGAAAAACATGTAGACTTTTGATTTTGATGAAATGAAATGAAGAAAAAGTTGGTTTCAAAAAGATTGTGATTTTTATATTGATGCTTTATTATGATGCCATGTGAAGTGAACGTAGTGATCGATCGTAGCTCACCCTTATCATAGGATATGTACCAGAATGACCTGCAGGCGTCCCGGTGTGTACCCTGCGGTAAGAGGGTGCTACAAATAACATATTCATATTCGTACACAATTTATTTAATAGTCTTTAAATAGGCCAAAAAGTATACATACATTATTCATTCTCTTTTTATGTGTCACCAAAGACCAACAATTGGAATCAAAGTGGTCTCATTCATTTTAAATAGATTTCTAGTGAATTTTGGTTAAAGATCACATAATTTTTTTTAAATCTCCTTTTAGTCAAGGTAATCAATGTATAAGTAGATCCCTTTTCTTTAAAGGTGACAATTACATATATTAGAAAAAATATAACAAAATACTTCCTTTTAATCAAAAGGGTTGATCTTCTAGAGAATAATTTATGCCCCAATGAAAAATATGGTTGTAGATAAAGTAGAGACTAAGATGAAAAAAAAAAGTGAGTGGAGCAACGTGAAACTACCTATGAGATATGAGACACATTTGAAATCATATATAAGGGCACTAATTAAGTAAAAAGGAACAAAATGGGTTTATTAGGGCATTAATATAAGCTATTTCATATATAGAAAATAAGTATATTTCTAATACATATAACACTTCATTTATATCATTAATGCTCTAAAAAGTCATAGAAATACTTATAATATAATTGAATTAGTGAGAAAATTACTTATTTATTTGCCAAAGGATTAGGAGATAAAGAAGATAGTCACATAAGAAACAAAAAATTTGAGCACCTTGTCATTAAAAGAGTTAATCGCACAATACCTCACCTGTGAGATGTGGATAAAAGAATCACATGAAGATGAAGTGGATCTAAAAATAAAGGGTGTGTCTTTTAAAATCTTTAACGATGAGGAGACTTTCACAAGTGAAAGTGATGAGAATGACATAAAGCTCATCACAAAGATATTCAAGTTCTTAAAGAAGAAGGGATAAAAATTTAAAGAAAAAGAAGCACTTAAAACTACAGAAGATGACACTAGTAATTCTATAATGATAGGATGTTAAAATTTCATGTAATAAGTTAGTGAATTTCTAGAGACTATGAGCATGAAAAGGAAGAAAGTCTCTTCCAAACATAAAAAGGCTAAAAAACTCTTAGATACATGCACAATTGAGAATGATAAATTAAAATATGATATGCATGACATGATATAATTTAAAAGTATTATAATTAATAATGACAATAAGTATGATTTATTATATAAAATAAGGAATTTAAGGATGTCTTCTAATCATCTATTTTTCAAGTTCATTTTTTATTAAAAAAAAACTAAAATGCATGTTTAGAGCCTAAAAGAGGTCGAGTGATAGATGAAACAAATGAATTATTTGTCTTGGGCTTAAAATAAAAGAAAGCCCACACATTAATGGAACACATACCACTTTATAAACTTTCACGCATCCCAAGTATAAGATAACTTTTTTAATTTTTCATCAAAAATTAGTAACTTTTTCTTTCTATCTCTACTAACTTGACCATCAGGGACCAAACATTAAACATAAGTTTAACATTTGGCTTTGTAGGCCTAAAGGAAGATAGAGAAAGCCATAACTAGAGACACAACCCACCATAAGCTTATAAATCAAGCATGGAGTTTAGAAAATAAATTGATTTACACTAGGGATATCTAAATTTACACAAACTAATTCACACCAGGCCCATCTAAATTTATAATATATCATTTGTTGCCTACTATGGGGGGTCGTGATTAATTGATTTTAAGAAGCTTATAATTAGTAATCATAGATCCGCATCCTCTTTAATAATATAGTATGGAACCAACAGAATCCCATCCTCGACCTTCACATCTTCCTTCTAACTTTGATTATGCAAGTCTTCTAATAACACCTTAAGAGTTTACAAGAATAACTACATTCATTAACCGTAACTAATGTGTAATATGCTATATGTTTTAAATCCAAAGGTACACGATGTAGTTGTAGCTAGCACTAACAAATATGAGTTGATCCAACAAGGACTACAAATACCAGTAATGGCCTCTTTTCTATTATCTAACTTCCAAATAAGATGAAGATTTAATTTAAAACTAAACTAAACTAAAACTCAACACAATAATGAATTAAGACAAATATATCACAAAGATTAATCCAATGTCAAATAGCTAGTAGCTAGGCTTGAATCCCCCAAGAATCTCTTAAGTATTAACCTTTTATCATGTAATTCAATTATTGATCTTTAGATTGTGGAAATTACTATCTTATGTTAATATCTTTATCAAGAATATTAACAACTAATCCTCAGTTGATTAACTAAAATCTCTTTCTAGTTAAAACATTTAAGATCACATTATTCGATTCGTGAATTTCTCTATTGGATTTGATCCTAATCCAGAGGATTTATATTAACCTAAGTTTATATGCAAATCTTTCCAATTATGGTAGAACTATTCATACAAGAGGATTTCTCATTCACAATCATATGAAATCAAGCATTGAACTAATATCTCAGACATTAATTCATGACCAGAAATGTATAATTGAATTTCAATGAATCAATTAATAAAATTGCATTAAGTAAAGAATCAATTCATATTATCCATCCTTACTTAGGGTTCATCCTACCTAGGCATTAGACGAACTTAGTTCCTAAACATATAAAACAAAACAAACATTAAAATTTCAAAATAATATCAAAAAGAAAATAATCCATATATATGTATATCCCCTTTTTCTCTAATGAAATGTATATCCCCTTTTTCTCTAATGAAACCCTCTTAAATCCATGATAAAAGGTTGCTTTCTATCATATTTCTTGAAGTAATCTTCATGTTTTTCTTATGTTAGGTTTATACTCATGTCTCCATCTTTAGATTTGGTTGTAACTTCTAACTCTAACTGTTTCCTCTTTGTCTTCTCTTCATAATTTCCTTCTATATTATGAAATTAAGATTTTTGGATTATAAATGGTCTGTCACACGGTCATGTGAGTGACCTTGTACCGAAAAAAAACTTAAATATCATGACTTTACACGTTCTCAGTAGCTTACATGGGCATAGGACACGACTGTGCATGTTACTTATATGGGCGTGTATCTCCACATAGGCAAAAATAAAGTCCTTAAGGCTTTACACATTTATAGTCTCTTATACAATCCCTTTACACAATCGTGTATGTTACTCACATCGTTGTATACATCTTCATATAGGCGTATATCTCCAAAACAACTCCAATTCTTTCATTTTGTGCCACGACTTTCTCTTAAATTTTCTCCTTTTCCTCTACAAAAGCAATTGAGATGAGAAAATACATTTGAAATAAAATAAGTACCAAAAATAACATCAAACTCTCTAACAAGCAAAACGCTCTCAATATGGACATAAAGACATAATACATTAATCTTTTATCAGTAACTTTCCATTCCAAACCCATAATTATAAAGACTCACAAGATTAAGTCTAAACCACTTTAAAATTCATAATAAGCGAAGGCAGTACAAAATGAAGCTTATCATATCAAACTAATAAGTCATGAAAGGTCGATAAATTTAAATAATGAATAAGCTTAACCTACTACACACTAATATAGATTGACTTCTTCTGATGTGTCACAAGATTAAGACCAAGATAACATATATGTTTACTTTAATGACTTTTTTTAATAAACATACTACTATAACCCTTAGTTTCAAAATTAAAATTTTCACCATTGGAGCCTTACAAAGGAATGATGGATTTGCATGGTGTCCAAACAGAGGCTAGGGTTGCTTCCAACTTTTTCATCTACTTTAACATAAATAGATTTTGGTGCCATATGCTTTCTATAGCCTTAATAATAAGCTTTAAATAATTAAAAATAATTAATTTAAGACTCACTTTGCTAGAAATCAATGTAAAACTCGTGATTAGACACAATTTAGAGTAATATAAAGATCAAGTGAAACCATTCAAGATTACACAAAGTGGTCAAGTCTTAGAACCAAGCAAATACCTAACCTCAATACTTTTATCACGATTTGAGATGTGTTTAAATATACACTAGCTTTTATAGAAGTCTTTGTAAATGGAAAAGATACATACTTTTTAAGATGTCCAAGAAAGGGCACAAAGATAAATTCATTTAGAGGAATCAAAATTATCTATAGAGCATACAAATAGTTTTAACAATGCTAATACAAAGAGCAATGTGCATTACAAACATAGGAAAAGTAGGATTATAGACCTATTAAAAGAAATACACTTGTTAAATACGTCAAGAAAGAGAGTAGACTTTGAGGAAAAGCAGAGATTAAGCTAATTGCATTGAACACATCTCTTAACCATGTATTTAAGTTCATTAAGGAAAAATATCTTCAAAATTCCCTTGCTCAATGCCACTAGTAAGACAATAAAAAAAATTATGTAGATTCTATTGAGATTAGGATCACGACACTAAAGAATGAAAAAATATTAGATGTATTATTTGGGAGCTCCTATTTCGTAGACATTTAGAATAATTCATAAGAAAGGATAAGGATGTTCATAAAAAAAAAAGCTTATGTTGCATAGGCATGATCAACTAGTAGTTATCCAAAGGTCACAAACACTAAATCAAGGAAGAAGGGATCATAGACCCATATAGGTTAAAAATATAATTCTTGGAAGAGGTAGCTATAGTAGTAGGTTAATGTACATATGATACACCCAAGTTTACATCATAACAGACATTGAGATTAAATGGAAACATATAAAGAGACAAATAATATTCAATGAAGAAGAGGATTCAGGCCAATGTAATCCATATAAAGTTGTGTTGGTTATCAAGGTGAACATTGTAAACACTTTGCAATAAAGTGAATTTTGATAGATAATGGAAGCTTTATAGATCCATTCAAGGCGATGGACTAGGTCTATAACAACTGTGACAACTTATTTCCCTCTAATTAGGATTGGTGACATATTATTCTACCCAAATGAGTGAAAATCTAATCAAACGCTATGAGGGTTCTATGAATCACATTAGGGTTATAGAACTTTATATCATAAGATACTATGATGAAGTTATTTATGGCTAGCTATAAGAAAGAACATAATAGAATATGTTAGAACATATTATAAATGTTAGAATCCACCATCTACCTTTTGCATACCCCTCACTTTTTTCATCTCCAATACCATTCACATAGTGAAGTATTGATATTCTAAGCCCATTCCCACCAATCATCAGATAGTTCATGTTCATTATGGTGATGGAGGATTACTTCACTTAATGGGCATAAGCAGAGTCTTGCCTAATTATAACATGGAAAATAGTGGTCTTATGAGCCAAATAATGTACATATATTTCTTTCCTTTAACCATTTTGATAGATAATGTTATAAATTTTATTTTCGCAAGCTTAAAGTAACTTTGTGATTCCTATAATTTCAAACAAAATTTACATTTTTTACATGTCCACGGATTAATGGGCTAGCAAAAGTCAACAAGACCATATTATAAGGTTTCAAAGTAAGGGGAGACTAAGGAAAACATGTGTGGAAGATGAGATGTAGAGTATTCTTTAGAGTTGTCAAACAACTCTAAGAAAAATCACATGAAAATCCCTTTTAGCTTAGTATATGTTATGAAAGCCTTAATCCTAATTAGGTCTATCAATAATAAATCAAAGATGAGAGTAAAGCTTGACTTAATAGAGCAAGGAAGAAAAGAGACAAACTTGAAGAACCCTTCATATTAATAATAAGTCAAGATTTTTAATTAAAAAAAGTCGATAACATGTCAATTTAGGGTTCAAATAGAAAGATTTTTTCAATGTTACATTTCTTTATGAATGTTACCAAATATTAGTGTTTAAGTTAAATTTTATTAAAAATATTTGAGTTAAAACTATCCCTTTTATTGGAAACTAACTTTTGTCAAATCATAGGCATAGTGAAAAAAAATAATTTTTACAAATTTTCCAATCAAATCTCTTTAATTGAATAACTTGAAAACATAAATCATTAATAAGATATTGACTCATATCTAATTTAAATTCCTCCAAAATTTCTTCTCTAGTTATCAACAACAAAATATCTACATCTCCAACCTCTAATAGTATCCGTATAGTAGTGGAAAAGAACTCAATGCTTGAGGAAAAAGACATAAGTGCTAACTCCCTTTTATCCTTTTCTATTTTATTAAAACAGACATTAGAGTTTCTTTCTTATTGAGATTAAGCTTCCTAATTATACCTAAAGTCTAAGTCTAATTATAATTAATTTTAATAAAATTAAATATCTCATATTTTATTCTTGAAGTTTTTCAAACTTCATAATTAAGTATAACTTAACATAAATAGATTTTTCACTTTTAAACTGCTCTCCATATGTGACCCATTAGATTTTTAGTATGTTAGCAATGATTATTTTCTAATTGAACAATTTGTAATCATATATCAAGATTAAAATGACATTTAAATCTTGATTCTCTAATGAAAAATAACTTCAATTAAATTATCAAGGATTGAAGAAGCATCTTCATGTCTAACCCTCGATTCTTGAGTGAAAAAGGAGTTCTGATGTGTGTTTTCTTCAAAGTAGGCCAAAAGTCCAAAAAAATTATGAGTTTCACATTTAAATATATTTTAATCCACCTAAGGATTGATTTAGGACATAACCATAGCCTAAGCCATATGCCTTATTATTTTCTTCTGTTGATGGAAAAGAACTTTGGCATGAACATATGAATAAGGTGTAAATCTTCTAATTTCTTTGAGATTAATACCAAGCTTACTACACAACTGTGTCTCTCATCCATAGGTCTTCTTGTTTCTTCTTTAACTTGCACATGGTGTCTTACACCACTTTACACCCTAAAATTACTAAAATATAACTCATTACACCCTAAACATGGTAATAGAGATAACGATAGGAGCTTATTTAGACCGTTTGTGAAACTTTAAAGTGAAAACTCACACATTTAGCTAATATTTTTAAAATCACATCAATGTTTAGGAAGTCCAAATTGGATAATTGTGAAATTAAATAGGATAAATTTATGACCCATTTATTAAAAACTACCAAAAACTTAACATAATTAGGATTTAGAGTATTACCAATATCATTTTAAAAGTATTGGAAATTAATGTGATACCATAGATAACTGTAAGGACTAATTTAAACTTTTTAAGAAATGTTCAAGGGCAATTCGTATCTTTTACCAATAACTAACATATAAAAGATAGATGAGAAAAGGGTTCAAAAAAATTAAACAAAAAATTAAGCTAACATGTGTTAGAAATTATTCATCGACTCTTTTAACATTATTTTTAAGTCTTTAATATAATTATGTTATGGAAACATAATTTCTTTTACATAGAGTGACAACTATATTTTCAATATTCACTTATTTATAAGCATGCTTGGTGAAAAAAATGTTTAGTTCTATTTTGATATTTTTAATATTTAAAATTTAAACTTATTCATAATAGAGGCTAAACAAAGATATAAGAAAATAAAAGTAAATAAAAAATGAAGGAGATACTACACTTTTCAAAAGACTTTTTAGTTGTATAATTTATGTTATCTAAAAACATTAGATAATATTTAAGAATGCACAATAAGACTTACACAACAATCTTATGAATATCATATCAGACTTCGTACCAGATTTGGTTATGATACGGTACGGTTATTGGTCAATATCAGATATCATTTTGGATTATTTTTTTAAATTATAAATAATTTCTAAATTTTATGAAATTGAAAAATAATTCCTTAATATATAATGTTTATTTTTACTTTACTTCAATCATATCTTAAGAAATCATAATAATATAAAATTGATATAACAAATACTTCTTTATTTTTATTAATGTTATTTTCACTTATTTCTTATAAATTAAAATAAATTTAATTCCAAATATTATCTTTACATATTTTGAAATTTATTATAATATTTTTCATGAAAAATATTATAATAAATTTCAAAATATGTAAAAAAATTTAAAAATTATTAAATATGATTGTATTAAATTAATATTTTTAACTATGTAATATTAAATTAATATATTTAACTATGTAATATATAATCACTTTGTATAAATCTAATGAAATAAAAAATATTTAATACATTTTTATTTTTATTTTTTGTTAAAAAATTATATACAATTTTATCAGATTGACGGGGAAGCTGCTACACTCGTCCTGTCAATATCATCACAAAATTTTTTCCATCTTTTATTGGGGCTTGCTTCATTTGTGTTTAATTTTTCCAAAAACTTATCTAGCTCCTCTTCATCAATGATGAGATTATCATCATTTGGATCTTGAGCATCCTGGAAAGGAAGGGGTCTGAGTTTGAGATGGTCCAGTAGTGTTCAAGCCTTGATCTATGTTATCTTCATATCTAGTAGTAACATCATGTAGTTCAAAGATGTTGTGATCTTCGGTGTACTCATAAAAATCTTGCTTGTAACAAATTCTTTTTGGCAAGATTTGTAACTTTTTTGCTTGACAATAGACATCCATCCGAATAAGTATGTCAGGAAGATTACTTTCTAATATTTTTGTCAAAATGATACAACTTGGGAAGAACTTTATCCATGTCCTTCTCTTTATGATAAGGTCTATCTTGAAGGATTTTTCGTTAGCTATAGTAAAGTATTCCTCATAAGGATGCTATTCTTCTGTAGGAAGAATATGTGGTTTTATAACACTTATATAAGAGCATGTATCCATATAACTAATAGCTAGGATTGGTTTGTGATACTTTTCTAGAAGTAATTGGGCTTGCCATGTTATTACTAGCTTCTTGGGCTCTTGCTTGAAATAAGACTGCTTCCTCATGTACATTGATTTTTTATCTTCTTCATCAAGAGAAGAAGTGTCATCATCAGTAGATTCACAATCAGGGAGTGCAAATAGTGTCTTTTAATCTTTATTGGACTATTCTTCAAAAAGAAACTCAATATCCTCGTCATCTCTTATGAGCATCATAGCTTTAATAGATTGCAGGATTTTCATATCCTTGTTGGTCCTTTTTGGGCATCTTTTTGCATAATGACTTGGTTGTCCACATAGATAACACCGATATACCTTTTTAGTTTTGGAAGTACATTTCTTGAAGAATCTTATTCTCTTTTTTCTTCCTTCTGTTGAAAGGGTGAACTTGTAACAACTTTCTTTTAAAATGTTTCTCCATCTTTGTCTTATATGCAAATTTCTCTTTGTCTTTGTATTTGATCTTTAACTAGGGCTTCTTACACGCTTGTTTAAGATGAGGTCCACCTTTTAGCATAACTTTGAAAACTTATATTGTTCACACAATTTGTCAAGCCTTACCAAACTGATTGGTAGATTTCTTTAAGAGAGATTTCAAACATATCTCCGTGAAGAGAATTTGTTGCTCTTTATAACTCTAGTTGCAACTTATTAGGAAGAGAAACAATGAATGTGTACCGAAGACTGACATCGTTGAATTCATTAAGCATATATTTTTTTCAAACATTCGTTTAAAATGCTTTTGCAAATCTTTCTTGTTCATATAACAACATTTTATTTTAAAGTACTTTTATCTGCTTTATAGATCAATGAGCTAGAAGAATCCAATGAATTCTTGATGAATCATTCCTAACAAGGAATTGGTTTCTAACAATTGTAAGACTTGCATGCATCTATATTCACTAAGGCTTCTCTTAAAATTCTTGTCATTTTGGAGACAATTTGTCAAGATATCTTTAAGAGAAATATCTAGCCTTATCATTTTACGATCTATCCAAGAACTTAATTCATGCAGTCAATCTCTCTATTTTGTTAGTGGGATATCATCAAAAGTGAACCATGGTCTTGAAGTAGGTTTATAGATAAGAGTTACTTATGATCTTACTGGTTCAGTTATTAACTCTGCATCTTTAACTTCTAGTTTAACTTTTGTGTGTGGTTGAGAAGAGTGCGGAACATCCATCATCATTTGAGATATTTGAGTGAGATCTATAATCTGTTTAAAGCTTTTTGCAAAAGTATGACTATCGGAGCCATCTAAAATTGTATGACTTGTAGATCTATCTGGAACTGGTTGAAGGATAGCTATGAATTATTGATTGGGCATAAGATATTTTGTTACGTTCAGGGAAGGTCTTTCTTTTGGTGGAGTTTTGATTTGTAATGGTTGAGAAATTGATGGAATGTCTCTTATTGGTAGGTTTGGCTTTGAAGGTTCTGTAAGGGTTTGTTTGAATAATGGATAGGACCTTTTGAAGACTTTTCAATAGTTAGTAGCTTTAGGATATGATGAAGTGTTATAAGTAGGTCTTATAGTTGGAAATGTCGAGGGGTATGGTTCATATATAGCTCTTAATTGTTCTTATAGCTCTTAATTGTTCTTCAATAATATCTAACTCAATTCTTTTGCGTTCTTCTAAAACTTTTTGTAGTTCTCTTTTTTTTGTCTTGGAGAAATTTGGTCCATAATAATGTTGGTCAATATATCTTCTCAAATCAGAATCAAATTGGTAGCTTGATTGAGTAGTCATTGATGTAATTGTCACATTTGAAGAGGTATAACATCAACATTTAAATTTAGTCCTTATGTCTGTTGGGATAGATTATCAAGCTTTGAATCAATTCTATAAAGGACATTGTTTTGTGCTACAACATTTTATGTCTGCCAATTTAATACTTCTTCTCCCGAAGAAATTGGTACATAATTACTATGTAGATCGATACCTATTGATCTTGAGTACAGCCTTATAGATACCCTAGTTGTTTTATTAGTTTGAGTTTCCAATTGTGAAAAATCTTTTTCATATGGTCTCATCATCGTACAAGGAAATGGTTTAGGAATCTCTTTAAGGATTGGAGAAATTATTGGCACAGAGCATCTTTATTAAATCCAGTGTTCCTTCTCAACTGCTCTCAATATTTCACATAGATCCTTTGATACCACTCGGGAACCTTAGTTAGAGGGTTACAGTCATATTAGGAAACCACTGGCGATATGATAGAACAAACCACTATAAGATGATTATAGCTAAGACTCCAGGTATACTAATTGATCCACAAACCTTTTATCTCTCAACGAGCGTCAACTCTCAAAGCCTGCCTCTTAAGGATCTAAGCTAACTATTCTTCCTCGTATAACTTAAAACTTAAATAGGATCATAGGTCAGATACTTTCTGATTCATATGATCCTTATAGAAAGCCAAGTGTAGAGCATAATTGCATTTTTGTATGATAGAAGTAAACTTATTAGAGACTCAAGTTTTCAAAGGAGACAGAGTTTTTAGAGAGAAGCTATATGAAAATACATAATTTTTATTAAATGGAAATGTTTCTTGGATACAATAAAGCTTGAATTGAAACTTAGTTACAATAGAAGTCCAAAGGAGATAAATATCTATAAACAAGAACAAGAACAAGGTCACTTCACACTTTAATGGATAAGAACAATATCACATCAACTATTTTAGATAAGAACAATATCATATCCACTATTCTAGATAAAAACGATGTTATATCATATTATAAACAGATAAGAACGAAGTCACATCACAAAAGACACCTAACATAAAGACAAGTAACTTTAAATATAGGGACTCACAATAATAATGAAAGAAATTCTAATCATCATCCTTGTCGGATATATTCATGCCATGATTGCAGATTTGATGGTGATGTAATTATTTTTTTATATAGGAAAAATTTTAAGTTTTTTAATTTAGTTCTATTTTTTTTCTAAATTTATAATTATGACTAGTATTTGACCAATAATTGTCCGATATTCTAGGTACTGACTGATACCAACCTAAAGAGTAATACCAAAGTCTGGTAAAAACTGTTTTGTTTGATCTTGATTTTTTGTCTAATGCTGATCGATACGGAACAATACTCTAAACAATGATACACAATTTGTCTAAGTTAAAGTCTTTTTGATTAGAAGAGAGAAATAATGTTGACAAGAAAAATAAGAATAAATTTAACAGTCAATTAGAATATCAACAGACCAAGTTGTATGATCCAACATTGTATTCCATTGTCAATCTCAATAGTTAAACTTCTTGATCCTCCTCATCTTTTTATGTACTTACCTTGGTTGTAAGGATGACACTAGGGTAAGGGCCTAACTTGAATTTTTTAAAAAATAAAAAATGCTAAAACAACATTATCTTTTAGCAAAATTATATTGTTTTATTTATAAGAGTCGAGCCTTAGGCCAGACTGAGCCAGGCCTGTCCAGACTTTCTGAAGCTCAAATTTTTAGAAAAACTCAAACTGAGACTCAATTAACTAAGACTTGATCCATTGATTTTGCACCTACCGAGCCCACGCCTAGCCCAGTTGCTATCTCTACTTGATTGATTGGACTTTGATTTACCTTTTCTATTCTTCTTCTTTTTTTGCAACTTTTTAAAATGAAAAACCACTCAGACAACTTGCAAGAGAAGGCAAAGGGAGGAATCGAACCCCCCTTATCCTTCGCATGCAAGCTAATGAGCAACTAGAAAAGTAGTAGGAACATGATTTAATCAATTCAATTTAATACTTTAATATTAAATCTAAATAATCACTTGTTTCGTGTTGATAACTGGTTAGTATTAAAAATGTACCTCTTAGTTCTTATATTTAAGGAATAAATTATTATATATTTTTCCAAATTAAATTAATTATTGCTTAATGCTTTACTTTATTTATATATTTATTATGCCCAAATAAAACGTGGGCCTTTGTTTTTGTGGCGTGGCCCCGTTTGTAAAAGTGTGTATATATATATGTCAGACAGTAGATAGATTGGTGGAGCTCTGGTGCCCATACCGCTCTGTAAATCCCCGAATCCTTTCATTTTCAATAAACGCAGTTACTATTGGGCTTCGGGTTAACCAAAGTAGATTCAGGTGCGTCAGGGGTGTTCTTGGAGCTTCAACTTACAATTATTGTGCTTCATCGGTGCTTGGTTTATTGGTGGCTTGAGTCGGAATTTGATTTTGTGGTTGGTAATGTGGATAGGTGTTTGATTCTGTCGGCCATTTCGAGTGCATTGGGCTGGTGTACTCTATGTAGGTTGGTTAGGTTCAATCAGATGGTTATACAAGTAGTAGAAATAGTCTTCATTTAGCGTTTGCGTATCATTCCTTTGTGTGAATGTTTTTCTCAGTGTTGGTAAAAATGCGACTTGGCATTTGGTTATCTTTGGTCTGCATATTATGTTGAGAATCCTTTGGTCGCCAATTGACTATGGTTTATATGCTGGATAAAGTTGATGTTTTTGGTCTCTTGGGTTTAGTTTTTCCTAGTTCCTTTGTGATGACTCAAGGACTTTGGGGGGTAACTGTGTCCCCTTTGCTACATAACGATTGCAGGCCTGTAATTCTTTCGAGAAAGTTTTGGATGCTTTTTCATTTAACATTTGCTAGTATTTGTTAAGTTACTCTACAATCGTCTCCTTTTGATGAACTAAACTAATTTTGATAATCTATTTTGCTTTGTTAAAGTATACAAGAAGATGGAATTATCTGCTTCAAATGTTTCTAAACATGAAAGTGAAGAAAAAGCGTTGAAGGCTTTGCTTGAGGCATTTGGTTCTTCATTGTCTCTTGAAGCAATAGCTTCTGCTTATTGTGATGCGGGCAAAAATGCAGATTTTGCGTCTGAAATTCTGAATAATATACTGAAAAGCACATCCACTACATTGACTCATGCACCAGTTGCGGAAGAGAGCGGTGGAGAATCCGCTGAATCATCTGATAACACTGTGTTTGAGAAGTTAACTCGAACAAGAGCTTCAAGACAAAAACTGCAGCCAGCTTCTGCTGGCACGATTTCAGGTATTCTTGGAAAAAATTATATTAACTCTGTGCCAATGACCGATGAATCTATCATGACAATGAAGCCTGTAAAACTAAATGCAAACGAGTGGCCAATATCTGAACTTTGGGGAGGAGAAACTGAAGATACTCATCCAGATAATAGAATACACAAGGACATGGAAGATTTTTTGTTCAAGATGCTTGGAGATGGCTTTCAACTAGAAAGGGACGTGATACAAAAAGTTCTTGGTAATTGTTTCCTTCCTATCTTTAACGTAAGTACTTAAGAAATCTTTCCTCTAAACGAAGATTCATGGATGATTAGTTTGTATGTCAACTTTGATATCAATTCTTGGTGAATTTTATTTCTTCCTTATCTCCTCTTGCCTAGTTGATTAAAATCTATATCTCTACTTTCTAAGCATATATATATGCCTCTTGTGACATTTTGCTTTTGTAGCTCTAAGATTTTCTGTTTACTTGATTTATCATAGTCCATACAAAAGATAATGTCTTTGATTTACTTATTAGTATATAGTAGTATGTACTTGATTTATTGTTGAGGCACTAATTAGGTATTAAATTGACTGTGTAGGTAAATGTGGGTACGATATGAATCAGGTATGAATTATGTTTTTTTTTTGCTTAAATTTTCTTTTCTCCTTTTTCTCTGCTCATTTGACCTTGTCAAAGTGAAAATCAAGCAAGTAATTTTGTATGGCATCTATTTTTCATCATAATACTCTAATAGTGTTGGTGGACATTTAATTTTGAGTAATTGTATAAAACAATCACAAACTTTCAAAAAGTTCAATTATAGCACAAGTTTTAAGCTTTATCAATGAAATATGTGAACTTTTCTTTTTGTTAGTAGCCTACTATTTGTCTTCATCCAAGGATGCCCTTAAATCATCTGACCAACATCTAATACATTAAGTTGTAATCTAGTATAACATGTTGGAAGAATACGAGATTGAGAAATGCCCAAATTAAGCATTTGGTTTTTCAACGTCTTTAACTATTCATTTTCTTCCCGACACAACTGGATTCAGAAGAATGAAATGACTAATATAGACTTCTATGAACTCTGCACTCCAAATTTAACATGTTAAGGTAGCTTACACATGAAATGATTTGTTTAGTTAAGAGTAATCTTGGGTGGAGGTTGACAGTAGGCTACCATTGAGAAAATATTAATTTGTGTGTGTGTTGTGGATGCCTTCGTTGGCAGAGTTTATACCAGAAAAGGAGGACAACATCAGAGTTGATGTTAGCGTCAGAGTT
>JAOTAX010000002.1:33537465-33571900 GCA_025629825.1 Erythroxylum guanchezii
GATTTTGTAAGTTAACTTTTGATTGCTTTATGTTTTATAAATGACTTTATGTATGAATCTTTTGATACTGTTGTTGACATTGCCTTGAGTATACATTAAAGTCCTGAAGTTGTGGTTGGTTGTGAATATAAAAGTGTATTTAAAAATGTTTGCAGCTTTTGGGATTTTTAAAACAATCGTTGTGCTGCCAAAATTTTTCAAAAAAAGAAGAAGAAAAAGAATAGATATTCAGTTAGCCTTGCATAGTCGGATTAAGGATATCGTGAGTGTCTTTATCCCAATTATGCGGCGGTTGTCATGGGCCCGATGTGGTACCAGGTCGTGACAGCAAGTATATAAATGGGGCATTTAGTTCTCCTGAAAGCAAGTATCCAATTCATGAAAAGGAAACATTAGCCTGTCTCAAAACTTTAAGAAAATGGCGTATTAATTTATTGCAAGTTGAATTTACTATTCAATCAGATTCAAAATATCTATGTGGATTCACTAAATACAATATCAAAACGAATTATAATCAAGGGAGATTAATTTGATGGCAATTAGAATTAAATCAATATAATTTTAATATTATGCAAGTATATTAATAATTTTCATATCACTAATATATCTATTCCCAAAAACGAAATTAACTTCATGATGCAATATTTATTTGATGTGAGAACAAAATTTATCAAATAAATATTGCATCATGCATCATATAGTTAATTTCGTTTTTGGGAATAGATATATTAGTGATTAATAACAAAAGAGTTATTAGATTCATAGCATAAATAATAAAGAGTATAAGATGAATAAAAATTGATGAAACCAAAAACATTATTGAAATCATACCTGGATTGCCTTTTTCTGTTTAAACACCAAACTGTAGGCTTAAAATTTTGGAATGAGCAAGAGATAAGATAGCAAAGCTGTTATTTCATTTCATACTCATAATAGATACATTCGCCCCTTTTATAAATGACTAGTTGGCATTTACGGGTAACAGAAGGAATCGGTTAAAGTGTAACTGACATAAAGAAAAGAGAGAAAGTAAAAGAATTTGCTTTTTATTGATTGATTGATATGGTGGCCAATAGGGTGGGCCTACATCCTTTAAAGATTCTTACTTTAAGTGTTTTTACTCTTCAATTATTGCTTCTATTGACCCAGAGTCATCTTTATCAGGTGTAGAAGTAGTAGGGTAATAGGTACATTTATGCTAAGGATGATTGCCAAGTTATTGACAGATGGCGTATCTCCATTTCTCGGATAAGTCCTTGAAAATGCCATTAATAGTTGAAAATGGATGTTCAAACTAGTGAATAATTTAAAGAGCTTCTGATGATATTGGTAATTGGTATGCTAAGATTATAACCATATTTGGTCCTTTGTAATTGACTTTAAGTAATGAATCTGGAGTAATTCTGGTGCATTGTTGATAAACTCCTTCCAAACAGTGAAGATTAAATTGATTAATGAGATCCCAATTAAAGTTGTGTTTAGGAGGTTCGTTTATAGGGGGTACATCCCATTGATTATTCCGATCTGGATAAAAAGCTATTTTGGATACTTTAATTTCTGCTTCCTGGAGATTGTCTGTTTCCTTGAAAATTGAATAACTACTGAAGACTTTGATAAAAACTTCTCTTTCTTCAGCAAAGTGATCTTTGTATGTTTTACCTGCTTGGATGAGTCCTATTGGAAATTCAGAAAGGATATACAGATTGGTTAGATAAATAGTATCAATTAATCAACTCTGGAAGAAGAGGTAGGTTATTAATGGATCGACTTTAGGGAAGATGATAGCCTTGGGTCCATATCGGCCTCTATTCTGTGGATAATATTGAAATAATTATTGTTCCTCCTTCCATTCATTGAGTGCTTGAAAACAATCACAGAACATTTCAGATGTAAGTTTTCACATTTCTTCCTTCAAAGCTCTGGTAGGTAAAGCATTGATTTTATCCATATTGATAGGTTTTCCTAATATTTTCAGTTTAGGCTTAAGAGGAGGTTTTTCAAGGGCTTGTTTGTATTGAGGCTTTAATGTTGGGTTTTAAAAATCAGCTAGGGCCTTTTAAGCCTCTTGTCTAGTGGAAAAACTTTTATGTATAATGGAGGTTTTCCTGTTATGTGTACTGCTACTTTGTGCCATTTGTCATAAAGTCCTGCCATTGGGCCATTAAAAATCACATAAACTTTTTCTTCCTTAAAATCCTCTTTGCGTTGAGAACTGATAGACACCGGTGGGGATGTGGACAAAGGGATTGGAGTAATTTGTTGTGGGGTAATAGGAGAAATAGTAGGTACAGAGGTTGGTTAAGGTGGTTGTTCTGGAGAAAGTTGCTTTTCGAGTAAAGTAATAGTAGTCCTTAATTGATTAATTTCCTTGGTTACCGTTCCGACTTGTTGCTATAGTTCAATCAATTCGATTTCCTTCTTGGTTAATGATTCCTTGAGACTCATAATGGCTGCTTCCATTCTCTAGTTAAGATATCTGCAAGACTGTTGTCAGAAGATTTTATATAATGAATATGAAAATTATATTGATTTAATTCTAATTACCATCAAATTAATCTTCCTTGATTATAATTCGTTTTGATATTGTATTTAGTGAATCCATAGAGATATTTTGAATCTGTTTGAATAGTAAATTCAACTGGAAATAAATCAATACGCCATTTTCTCAAAGTTTTGAGACAAGCTAATATTTCCTTTTCATGAATTGGATACTTGCTTTTAGGAGAACTGAATGTCCCATTTATATACTTACATAATAAATATTGTTTGTGGTTGGCTAATCGTGCCAACAGGCATCCTGCCTATGTATCTAAACTGGCATCAATTTGTACCAGAAGTGTATCGTTTGGTAAATAATTATATAAAAGTGGTAGACCCTTATATAGATATTTCAACATACGTATCACTTCGGTATCTTCAGTAGTCCATCTCCACTAATGTTTTGTACTACATTTGAGTTGTAATCTTTTTCTTTCTTTAGCAATATTAAAAAAAAACTTAATCGGATATATGGTTAAGTATTCCTAAAAATTGTTGTACATGAGTTCTTTTTTTAAAAATATCTGGAAATTGTTGTATTTTAGTAAGAATATTGGGTTGTAGTTTTAAAAATCCATTATGAAATTCAATGCCTAAATATTCAATATTTTGTTGTGCTATTTTAATTTTCTTTTTGCTTAAAATTAATCCTTTTTCTTTACATCGTTGAAGGGCAAGTTGGACTTTTTTCAGATGATCCTCTTTATCAATATTTAAAAATATAATAATGTCATCTATATAAGCTAAAGTAAAATCTTCTAATCCTTCTAAATTGTTATGCATAAATCTTTGATAAATGCTAGGGGTTTGTTTTAAACCAAAAGGTAATACATTCCATTGGAAATGTTTTTAGGGAGGATAGGTAAAAGCAATTAATGGTTTTGTATTTTCATGTAGACGTAGTTACCAATATCTAGATTTTGCATCTAAGGTGGTAAACCATTTATGTCCTTTAATTTATTTATAATATAATCTTTACATGGTAATTTATGGGCATCACCAATCGTGGCCTCATTTAATTTTTTGTAGTTAATAACCATATGTCGTTGTCCCCCTTTTTGTTTAGAGTGATTATTAACATAAAAAGCAGGTGCGGAATGTTACCTAGTACTTAGGGAAATTAATTGTTTTGTTAATAATTCGAAACATTCTGAAATACATTCATGTACATCTTGTTAAGTGTATGGGATATTATTTCGAATATTTATTTCTTATGTAGGGTCTTTTAATTTTATCTCAATTAGTTTAGTATTAGTTGTAACATCCCATCCCCATACTAAGGATTAAAATTTAGATTTCTCTAATGGAGAGAATGGCAATGTTAGAGTGAGAAAAATTTACCTGTCATGCTCAGTAAAGTGTCAGCATACATATATGTGAATTTTGAATCTTTGCACATAAGAAAATAATTGTACATGTACTCATTGACATTTCGGATATATTGAATGGTAATGGGATACATTGAGAATTTTGGCTATAGTGAATGAGTATAATGAAATGGGGTAGAAAGACTAGAACTAAAATTGAAGTGTTGAATTTAGTGAAGGAAAATACATTGGAGAAGTTTACTGGGAGTGTATTTATAGTATGGAAGCTTTAGATAGTGGGGCAGAAAGTTATGGTCCTTTGAAAGGGAAATGCTTAGGAGTGTAAAGATGTTTCGTCTGTAAAGATGATTCGTCTATGATGACATCATTCGTCTTAAGAGATGCATCATCTATAAGGATGCATTGTCTAAAAGAGGTATCGTCTGTGATGACGTCACTTCGTCTATAATGACGTCATTCGTCTTAAGAGATGCATCGTCTGTAAGGATGCATCGTCTGAAAGAGGTATCATCTGTGATGACGTCATTTGTCTTAAGAAATGCATCATCTTAAGTTGACTTTGCATCGTCTTAAGTTGACCCCATTCGTCTGCTCATTCGCTATCGTCTTAAGACTTAGCTTCGACTTAAGACTTTGCTTCGTCTGCTTTGTATCGTCTTAAGACTTCTGCTTCGTCTATAATGACGTCATATCGTCTGTGATGACGTCATTCGTCTTAAGACTCTTGCTTCGTCTGTAAAGACTTTCGCTTCGTCTTAAGACTTCTGCTACGTCTGTAACGACGTCATATCGTCTGTGATGGCGTCATTCGTTTTAAGACCTTTGTTTCATCTGCCCTTTTCGCTTCGTCTGCATTGCCATTCATCTACTTATTGCATTCGTCTGCCTCATGCTATTGTTCGTTTTGTTTTTTCTGCCCTTTTTGTTTCGTCTGCTTTGGCATTCGTCTGCCTTGTTTCGTCTACTTCATTTGCTTTGCTTCGACTGCATTGAATCGTCTGCTTTGTTTCATTTGCTTTGCTCCGTCTGCTTTCTACTTCGTCTTAAGAGTCACTTCGTCTACTTTCTACTTAAGTCACCTTCTGTTTCTTCTGTACACTGTTCGTCTGATGCTATCGTCTGGTCCATCTTTGACCCTTCAAGCGATAAAATTTGTCTTCGATATCTTCATGAAAGATGTAGATATTAAAGTTCTCTTTGAAATCGTCCTAATGTGGTCTTAATCCGACATCTTTAGAGAGAGGAAAAGGTTTAATATGATTGAGGATAGAACCAAATTGAATGACTTGGTGCAATTAGAGACATAAGACATAGAGGAATACGTTTTTAGGAGAAAGTGTTGCAAAGTCACTTCAGTGTCAAGCTCAAAAGAGAATAGGTCGTGTTGACCCGAAATGATGTGTTATGGGAAATATCTGAAAGTGAGTAAGGGGTTGTGAATTATGAATTCAGTGGTTTTATTAAGTGAAACTTAAGTATAAATTATACTTAAGTGAGTTTTAATAAAGGGAAGTGCATAAGTGGATAAGAATTGGATAGGTGTCCTAGTTAAAGAGATTTTTATTGCCTTAAAAGACAAGTTGTTGTCCTTGTCTTTATCCTTTCTCGAAACTTCTTTCTCTAGAGCTCCTCCAACCCAGAGCTTTTCTTCAAATATTCACCAAAGTTAAACCTTGCTTTTCTTTATTTGTCCCCACTTTCACTTGGATATTTCTTTCTTCTATTCCAAGAAAGACTGAACCTCCTTGTCAACTTTTAAGTTGAGGTACGTGCGTGCATGAGGGATTAGGGTTATGTGATCTTACAGAGAATGGAGCTTCAAACAAGTAAGCTTGTCATGCTTACGTAGTTTTTGAATGAAATGAAGCATGCATCATGTTACCTCACTGTTAAATGGTTAAGAACAGTGATATTCTAATTTGCTGGAAAATGAGTAAGGAGATTTAGTGTGCCATACATGGTGATTTTCTTTGAATTAATGACTGAAATATTATGGGATTGTGTTAAACCAGTTTGGAGTGAAAGATCAAAGAAAATGTGTAATGAGGTGAAAGAGCGATTAAAGATTTGTGACTGGTTGTGATTTAAAGAATTGATGAGTGATTAAGTTATGAAATGAGAATGAGCATAAGATGTGAAGTCTATTACAACACCCGAGTTTGTCATTAAGCATGTATTGTATATAGTCCATTTATACAATTGTGCTTATACATGTGCAAATTATTGATGTGAGTGCAATATGTGTTTTGCAAAATGGTGATACAGGATAGAACGTCCGCATTCATGCGCTCCCAGAATTTGAAAGCAAATGCTATTTTGGATCGTACTGTGAGTAGACCGAGATGGTCTCACTTCATTGTCTGTTATTTGAATTTTTGTATTATTTGACTGCTGAATGATTTTGTAATGTGATTGGTTTCTGGACAGGAGATCCGATGATTGTGATGTTCTGACTTGGATATTGAAGTGCTATTTGAATGTGAATTGCATGAACTAAGTGTACTGAAGTGATTGCTAAATGCTTTTTGAATGTGCATTTGCATGCAAGTGAAAGTGTGATTTCTCAACTATATGTTGAATGCCGGACTACAATCCGATGATAAGTGAATATGATTGAATAAGAGCATGCAAATATGAGTGATGCATTTCATTTCATGAATGCATGAAACATAATGGGAGTTGTGACCAGAGTAGCCACCGATCAGAGCTTAAAGCTCAACGAGTGAAAAAGAGCCTCGAGCTCGAAGGGAAGTAGTGCATACCTAGAGGGCTCTCCTACCCCTAAGACGCATTAACGCTTAATGAGCCCTATATGGGACAGTTATCAATGAGCCCTCTATGGGACAGTTCAGGCACTCAGTCACAACAACGTAACAAATGGAAAGTGAGTCTCATGTGCATTGCATATGCATAATATGAATGAATTGAATGTGAATGAGAAATAGTCTGAATGATTAAGTGTATTGAATATGAAGTGTGAAAGTGAATGTGAATGTGAAATGTGAAATGGTGTGTTATGTGATTGGAGCCATCGATGATGGTCACTCATTGAGTTCGCAAAACTCACCCAAAATTTGCAATTATTTTTCAGGATTAGAAGAATACTCCGTTAGGCCAACGGGAGTATACCTACAGCATTCAAGTGAAGCATAGAGGTCGAGATCAGTTTGCGTCTGCATTGCATTTCTTTAATTTTGTATTGAATTGTATATTCCGCAAATTTTTGTATAAATTTGTATTTTGAAGTGACTTGAGTGTTTTGTATTTGTGAAAGGGCTCGAATGGCTATTGAAAAATTGTGTTAATTGAAAATATTTATGAAGGAATGTGGGCCCTATGTGTTGATTGACTTCCGCATAATATGTTTGATTGTGGTATCAAGAAAGAAAAAAAGTTTATACCGATTTTGACTAAGTGAGTGTCCTAGCACGCCACCCTCGCGGGGCACGGACTCGAACATCACCCATCGATGTTAGGTTCGGGTCTTGCGGGAGTGGGGTGCTACATTAGTATTTTTAATTGAATCGAGTGGATGTTCACTACAGACTTAATCACGTAAAGTTTCTATTTCAGTTTGTAAATATAAATTGTTTTGAAGAAAAAAATTGTAATTGATCTAGTTTTTCTGTTATAAGTTTTAAAGTGGTATAGTATGTAGTATGATTTTTGATTAAGGGAATTGATTATTGGTGTTTTTAGAGTGATATAATGTAAATACTGACAAAAGGGTTTATATAATTTTTTTTTAAAATTCCTTAAATAAATGGTAAACTAGATTCTTGTTGATAAATTGAGGGTAATGTAAATGTATAATGTTCAATAATAATATTATTGTAATAACTTACATACCAAACGTTTTTAATACTTCCATTGGCTATTATGATTTGTAATGGTTTATGTAATTTTTTCCAATTATTTAGTAATGTTTAGGTAGCTATACATATTGTAGCTCCTGTATCAATATATGCATTTTTTTTATTCTGAATCTGTACTTGAATAAATGTTGTATTCGTATTCGTTTGTTGATTCTGAGTTTTGAGATTGATAATAATATAAAGTATTGATTGTAGAATCGGTTTCATAATCTAATTCTATAGGTTCTAAATTATATTGGTAGGCTGAATTTAGAATATTGACTTTTCGTTATATTTATTGGTATTTGCTTCTTTTAGGACACTCATTAGCATAATGCCCTTCTTTACATAACAAACATTTATATTGTTTCTTCCCTTGAGGGCAATAATTTTGTTTTGGTTTAATTTGTCGAAATGATTTTTTTTCGAAAGAACTTTTTATAAGATTTAAAAGGTACTTTTCGATATAATTGTTTTTTTGGATATTTTCGCCATTTATAAGTTTATTTTGAAATTTTAGTTTTTTGGTTCTTGGATTAAATTCACAACCGTATTGTTGTGGGACTTCTGAATATTTTAAACAACATGATTGAATATTTTTATGTTTTAATGTTTTATGTAGCTTTGCTTCTAAACATTTTTTTGATATTACTTCTTTTACAACTAAAATAGCTCCACCTAAATTATATGCTACAAGATTTTTGCTTTGTTCAACTAAAAATAATTCTTCTACAGCCTTATTTATAGGATAGGGTAATTTTTGAATAAAGATTTGAATATACATTTCTTGTTATGTTCTAGTTAATTGATAATAATATTTTTTGAATTCACAAATATATGGTTCTAGATAACATATATTACAAATTCCCATATTATTTAAGTGCCATAAAGTAGGACTTACTTAAGTAATTTGGTTCCACCCTATCTTCAACTCAAGGTTTGGGTAGATTAGTGGTATCAGAGCTCTTGGTATAAGCCTAGGGACTTGCCCCACGTCGTGAGTTCGACTCTTCATACCCACGGGAGTGCTCATGGTTACTCCGCCAAGATACGGAGGACTTCGCACAAGCGGATGCGTGGTGGACTTAAGTAATTTGGTTTCGCCCTACCTTCAACTCGAGTTTTGGGTAATAATTATTAAATGAAAATAGATGATAAATGATGAAAAGATAAAAACGCAACTACATATACCTTGTTGTCTCGTTTTCTCTTAAACGTCAATTCTAATGTTAAAGCGAGAAGTTTAAAGACTGGACAGAAGTATGGAAACTATGAGTTTATTTTTTCACACTCAATTATACGTAGAGCTTACATTATATATAGGAACGAGGATAGCAAAAAAGAAAGAAAAAATAGATTCCTAAGGAATATGCTTTTTTGGTCAATAATTGACCTACCTGCTTCACATGATAAGTAGTAAAACTACATAATTGAAGTTGATGGTAGACATGAGGAATCTGCTTTTAACTTTTTCTTTATTCTTCAATGGTGGGGTCTATTGAAGAGTTATCATCTCTATCTCCACCTTCTTTTTCTTTCTGTGATGTGGAAGGACAATAATTGCAGTGGTGTTGTAAATGTTATCGTAATTGTTGACGAGTGGCCTCCTTTTATTGATTTGATAATTCATTGAATACTCTAGAATTTGTTGAAAAAGATGCTTCAAACTATTTTATGAGTTGGAATGATTCATTGGAAATGGGTGTTTTGTATGCAGAGGTCAATAACATATTGACGCCTCTGTAGTTTAATTTGATTAGTGATTCCTGAGTGAATTTGAGACTTTGTTGATCGACTCCTTCGAGACAATGAAGATTGAATTGATTAATGAGATCCCATTCAAATTCATATTTTGGAGGGTCATCAATAGGAGGGTACATGTCATTGCTAATGCCAATTTGTATATATGCTAGGCAGGATAACTGTACTTCTACTTCCTTGAGGGTCTCTGCTTGTTTCAAAATAAGATAGCCACTAAATACTTTAATAAATATTTCTCCTTCTTTAGCAAATCTCTCCTTGTAATTTTTAACTGCAAGAATGAATCCGGCGGGAAATTTGAAAAGGATAGCTAAATTGGTTAGGTAAATCCACTTTGAAAGAAGAGAAAAGTGGTAAGTGCATCTACTTCAGGGAAGATAATTACTTTTGGTCCATAACGTCCTTGGTTCTGAGGGTAATACACCATTTTTATTCCATTTTTAATTCTGATTCTAAATCTTTTATGATAAATTTAATTTCTAATATTTTATCGAGTTTTTTATTTATAGTATCTAATATTTGTATTGTTTTTTTTTCATATTTTTGTTCTACTAATTTTTGATTTTGGATTGCAAGTAAAAATTTCAGTGATTATTTCTTTTAATTAATTTTCAATAGTTATTTGTTTATCGATTAGTTCAGATAATTTTTTACTAATATTCATAAAGTATTTTTAATATGTTTTGTTAACTCTTTTAGTTGATTTTTATAGTTGTTATTTCTTTATTTAAATTTGTTCAGGATTAATCTCTTCTTTTTCAATGGCAATTTTGGGTTATGTAATTCTAATAGGTTTATCTAATGTTATTCCTGGTTTAGTAGATCTGATAGGTCTTTCTACTCTTAAAGGTTGTGAATGTAAAAGAGATTTGTTATTTAAAGATTTATTTTCAGATAAAGATAATCTAGGGATAGATGTATCTAGTAATTTGATTGGATATTTTATTTCGAGTATTTCTCATAAAGTTGTTCTTAAATTAGTACCTACTTTTGCTACTTCATTAAATAGTTGATCAATATAAATTTTATCTGTATTTTTGAATTCAATACTATGATGTGAGTTAGTTAAAGGGTAACTAATTTGATAAGTAATTGAAAAAGGGTATTGTCCAATATTCATTAAATGTTCTCTATAGAACATATGAGCAATTGTAATAGTTTCATCTAAGTTATATGATTTCAAAGGAAGTCCTAATTTCAGTCGAGTATTAAATTTTATTTTTCCATAAACTAAATTACCGTTCATGATTCCTATTACTTGATCATTTAAATTAGTCAGTCTTTCATCTATTATAGCCATTTGTATTGGGGAATATATTCCTTCTTGAAATGTAGATTTTAATAATATCTGAATTGTAGATAAATTGATGTAACCTATTTTCTAACTTTTATCTTTAGGGATTTTTTGTAATTGTTTATAAATCTGCTCTTGATCTATTAAATTTATTCAAATATGTTAGTTACATTGATCTATTCTTATAGGTGTTTTATGAACTAATTTTCCAAAATCAATAATATTTGTTCTATTTATTAGATTTTTAATGAAAGAGTTATTTATATCTTGTTCGACTTTAAGATTTAATTGAGTTTTTGCAATTTGTTTTTGCTTTTCATTTGATAATAAAGTATTGATATGAAATGTTCCAGCTGACTCTATTAATTCTAAACTATCTACATCTAATATATTATTTGTTGTAGATTCAAGTTCGAATATATTAGTTATTTCAGACATATTAATGATTATTATGAAAAACTTGATGATTTTCAGTTAATAGATTTTTTATATTTTGTAGTTCTTGATTATATTCAACATAAAATATTTTAGCTATTTCACCATTTTTGCTGCGGAATCTTCTTCTTTAATTAATTTTAATTTGGTTTCTAAATTTTGTATAATTTGTATCTGTTGTTTGTTTTCATCAACTAATTGTTGAATTATTTGACTTAATTCTGTATTTTTTTTTTCTAATCTAATTTGATGATCTTTTATTTCTTTAATATATTATGTAACACTCATAGTGTATTTTTAATATAAGTGGTTAAATAAGAGATTTGATGTTTAATATCTTCTAATTTTTGGGAATTTTCTATTGCTTGTCTAGGTAGGATAGGATCAGTGATTTTAACAGTATGTAGTTCTCTATTATTTTTAGATTCGATAAATCGAATTGGTTTAGCTAGACGTAAAGAACGTGATTTTAAAAATTGAGAAGTAGTTGTTGAAGAGGATGGATGTTCGGAAAATGAGTGTCTTCGAACTACAGATAGATCTAACAAAATTGGATATTGAATAGCAGGTAATGTTCTTATTTTAGTTCTAAAATTTGTTCTACTTTAGCTACATCATTAAATAATAGATCTAAATAAATTTTGTCGGTATTTTTAAATTCTATACTATGGTGAGAATTTGTTAGAGCATAACTAATTTGATAAGTGATTGAAAAAGGATATTGTTCTTGCGTTATTAAATCTTCTCTATAAAACTTATAAGCTATTGTAATTGTATCATCTAGATTAGGTTATTTTAATGGAATTCCTAATTTTATTCAATTATTGAATTTTATTTTTCCATATGTTAAATTTCCATTCATTATTTCTATTATTTGATCATTTAAATTTTGCATTCGTTTATCAACTATTGCCATTCTAATAGGTGAATCTATTCTTTCTTGAAAAGTATATTTTAAAAGAATTTGTATAGTTGAAAGATGTATATAACCAATTTTTAATCTTTTTTCATCAGATATCTTTTGTAAATGCTTTGCGATTTGTGCTTGATCTATTAAACTAATTCTAATATGTTCATTACATTGATCCATTCTTATTGGTGTTTCATGAACTATTTTACCAAAATAGATAATATTTTTTCGATCTAATATGTTTTTAAATAATGATGATTGTATATCTTGTCCTGATTTTAGATTTAATTGAGCTTTAGCTATTTGTTTTTGTTTTTCATTTGATAAAAGAGTATTAATATGAAAAGTTCCAGTTGATTATGATAATTCTAAATTATCTGCATATAATATATTTTGATCTTGATTATGTTCAGTCATGAAGATGCCAAGGGGTTGTTATCTTATGATTATGTAAAGTTTTTTTCAAAATGATGTAACTCTTGAGTATAAAACTGATACATCTGTTTAGCTAAATCTAAATTATCCTTAATAGGTTGTATAGTTTGAAGATTAGATATCATAGATCTAAGATAATTATATTGGTTTTCCCAATATCTGATTTCTACATAATGTTGATCTTTTAAGTGTTCAATAAATTGTATATGATCGATTAATTGATTACAAATAGTACAATCTGTTAATTGATTACAAACGGAGCAAATGTGTGAAGTCATTTCTAATGTTTTCTTTTTCAAAATAATTTTTGCCATAAATATCTTAAACATATATTTAAATATATATATCTGGCATAGGTTTGTAAAAACTCAAATAGATCATCAGGATGTACACAGATAATACTGGTAATAAGCATAAAAATAAATGGATGTACATAAATAATACTAATTAATAATTGAATAAACATGGATGCTGCAATAATATAGAAAAGCATTTTATTGAAAGGAAACAAAAATACAGAGGTGAAAATGTAGAAGCTTAATGGATGAGTCGCTGCATTAAGTCCTGATAATATTTCCTAGTTTGGATTACTATATCATTTAATTCATTGGTTAAAACGATGAGTCTGCTTGTGTCATACATCTGAGCATATCTTCGTGCATCTAAATTGTTGTGTGCATGCTTATTATAGGCATGATATTTAGCTAATAGGTCATCTAATGCTTTTTCTCTGTCATATGTTTCTTTGATTGATTGCTTCAAAAACCTTTTTCTTTCGAAATATCCTGAATTCATTGTTATATCTGGAAAGAGTAAATATAACTTAATTAGTCTATGAGTTGATTAATTCGTTTAAAATAATCTTTTTGATTTTCATTATTAATTTCTTGAAGAAAGTGTACAAGTTATATTTTTTCACTATATGTATATTGTCTTTCTAGATCTTTATTAAGTTCTACTTGAGTTAATAATGCTTTTTATTTAACTAATTGTCTATCCTGATTAGCTTTACACCAATAACTATATTGTATTAATTCTTTCAGTTCACGTTTTTGGTCAAAATAATTCATAGTTTATTTTGAAATAAAGGAAAAATGATATTATGATTTTGAATTTTAAGTCTACTCTGAATCTAAAAACTATATATTGTTGTTCGTCTATTGTTAACTGATTAAAATTAATGGGTAGTGATCTAATAATTGCGTGACATAATTCAATTTTTCTTGAAAGAGATAAAGTCATGTTGAAAGAATGAATGAATGATTACTATATTACTAAATAAAGACTGATGAAACGAAAACACTTTGAGTCATACCTTGTTTGTTATTTGCGCTTGAAGCCAATCCCAAGTACAGAGCAAAGAGAATTTGGTAAGAACTCAAAGAGATTTTTATTTCATGAAGAGCTTGGAAGCTCGAGTTCTACATATATAGGCCAACAGAGAAGAAAAAGCCAAAATATATTGGCCGACAAACTTTAAAAGACGCTAAAGTAAAGTAAAGTAAGGGAATCTACCCTAAGTAAAAGAAAAAGCTAGTAAGGGAAAAGAAAAATCTTACAATGATTTACAAATTAAAGTAGAAAAAGTGGTCGTCCATCTAGCCTACATCCTTGGTGGGGTGATGCTGACTTTATTCTTCAATTATTGCATCGGCTGAGTCATTGTCTTCTTATTGTGCAGTAGATGGGCAATATTTACATTTATGTTCTTGATGATGTCGAAGTTGCTCACATATAGCATATTTCCATGATTCTGTAAGATCAGTGAAGATACCTTCATAGTGATAAATGGATTTAGGAATTGTTTGATAATGTGTAAAGCATCTATTGTAATTGGAGCCTTATAATTGGAAATCATGACTTGATTCATTCCTTTGTAGTTAAGTTTAATATTAGATTCCTGAGTATTTCTGATTCCTTGGATGAATACTCCTTCAATGCATTGGAGGTTGAATTGGTTGATTAAATCCCAGTCAAATGAATGTTGAGGTGGTTCGTTAATACCTGGATATATACCGTTACTAACCCCAATAGTGAGAAAAGCAATGCGGGATAATTTGATTTCTGCATCCTTAACTGTATCATTTTCTTTGAAGATTGGATAGCTACTAAAGATTTTGATGAAAATTTCTCTATCTTTGGCAAATCTATCTTTATAATTTTTGATTGCCTGCATGAATCCTGCTGGAAACTCTGAGAGTTTGTTTAAATTGGTTATATAAATTGTATCGATCAGTCCACTCTGAAAAAAGAGATAGGTGGTTAAAGGTTCTGCTTCTGGAAGAATGATTGCTTTTGGTCCATATCTTCCTCGGTTTTAGGGATAGTATTGGAATATTTTCTGATCTTCAGTCCATGTGTTTAAAGCTTGGAAACATTCGTAGAACATTTATGAAGTAAGTTTTCTGGCTTCTTCTTGGATGACTTTAGAAGGGATGGAGTTGATACAATCCATGTTGACTGGTTTGCCTAAAGAGGTCATTTTGGAAGTAGGAACAGGTGTCTGTAAAATTTGTTTATATTGAGGCTTGAGAACTGGATTTTTAAAATCTGCAAAGGCTTTTTTAGCCTCGGCTCTAGATGGATAACTCTTGTGTAAAATACCGGAGCGACCGGTGATGTGTATAGCAGCTTTATGCCATTCGTCATAAAGGCCTGCCATAGGTCCATTGTATATAACATAGGTTTTGGAATCTAATGTATCTTTTTGTTTTTGGGAAATTTTTGGACTAATTAGATCTGTAGGTGGAACTGGTGAAGGAAAAACAAAACTGATTTGTTGAGGTTTAACTAAAGGAATGGTATTTGTAATGAGTTTTGAGGTAAAAGTTGGATGGAGACTGGTTGAAGGTACAGTAGTTGCTACTGCTTGATCTTTTGTATTTTGCTTCAATACCTGAATAGTAGAGTGTAGTTGATTGAGTTCCTTTTTAACTATACCAACTTATTGTTGTAGATTCATCAATTCTAATTCCCTCTATGATATTGCATCTTCAAGATTAGCTATAATTGTTTCCATTCTCTTGTAAGTATATCTGCAAGAAAATTATCAATAGTTTTGATATATTGAATCTAAAATTGATATTGATTTAATTCAAGTTGCCATCTTACCAGAGGTCCTTGATTATAATTTGCTTTGATATTGTATCGAATGAATCCACATAGATACTTCGAATCGGTTTCAATCGTAAATTCAGCCGGTAATAGATCTATCCGCCATTTTCTCAATGTTTTGAGACAAGCTAGCGTCTCTTTTTCATGTATAGGATATCTATATTCAGTGGGATTGAAAGTCACATTTATATATTTGCAAAGTAGATATATCTTTTGGTTGGGTGGTTTTTCTAAAAGGCAACCTGCCCATGTATCCATACTGGCATCAATTTGTACCAGGAGTGTATCCATAGGAAGATAGTTATATAAAACAGGTAGATCCATGCAAAGTGCTTTTAATTTTTGTACAGCCTGAGTATCCACATTTGTCCAATTCCATTGTGCTTTGGAACTACATTTAAGTTGTAAAATCTTTCTTTCTTTTGCTAAATCTTTGAAAAATCCTTGATCTGAAATATAATTTAAGATTCCTAGAAATTGTTAGACATGTGTTCTATTTATTAACAAATTAGGAAATTGTTGAATTTTATTGAGGATATTAGGTTGTAGCTTCATATATCCATTATGAAATTCAATACCTAAATATTCTATATTTTGTTGTGCTATCTTTGCTTTCTTTTTGCTTAAAATTAATCATTTATCTTTACAGCGTTGAAGAACTATTTTCACCTTTTTTAAATGATCTATTTTATCTTGATTTGAATAAATAATAATGTCATCGATATAAACAAATGTAAATTCTTCTAAACCTTCTAAATTGTTATCCATAAATCTTTGATAAATACTTGGTGCTTGTTTTAATCCAAATGGTAATACATTCCACTGATAATGTTCTTGTGGAGGACAAGTAAAAGCAGTTAATGGTTTAGTGTTGTCATATAATCTTAATTGCCAATAACCTGATTTTGCATCTAAAGTTGTAAACCATGTATATCCTTTTAGTTTATTTATAATATAATCTATACGAGGTAATTTATATGCATCACCTATAGTTGCTTCATTAATTTTTTTTATAATTAATAGCCATACATCTTTTGCCTCTTTTTTGTTCAGCTGAGTTATTGACATAAAAAGCTGGGGCTGAATGTTTACTAGTATTTGGTGAAATTAATTGTTTTTGTAATAAATCTGCACATTTTGTTATAAATTCTTGTACATCTTGTTGAGTATAAGGGATATTATTTCGATTATTAACTTCTTGTGTAGGATCTTTTAATTTAATTTCAATTAATTGTTGATTATTATTTTTAATTGGATCTAAAGGATTTCCACTACAAACATTTTCTAATAAGGTTTCTATTTCAAGTTAAATCGACATATCGTTGAGAAGATAGAATTGTAGGTAATCCAATTTTGTAGTGACAAGTTTTAATGTTTGATAATAGGTAGTTTGATAAATAGGAATTTTGAGAATTATTGATTTTTGATTTAGAGATTTAATATAAGGAGTTCTTAGTGTAATATAATGTAACTATTGACAAAAGGGATTATATAATTTGAGAAAATTATTGCCTAAAATTAAAAGTTATCCTGATTCTTATTGATAAATAGAAGGTACTGAAAATGTAAATGTTTATATTAGAATATTATTGTAATAGCTTACATACCATATATATTTAAAACTTCCATTTGCTATACATATTTGTAATGGTTTTTCTAATTTTTTCCAATTGTTTAATAATTGTTTTGAAGCGATAATTGACGAAATTGTAGAGTCTGTATTATAATTAGATTGTATTAGTTCTAACTTTTCTTGAATGGTTGATTTTAGTATATTGAGTTTTTGTTTTGTATTCATAGTTGGATTTTTGCGTTTAGGACAATTATTTGCATAATGTCCTTCCTCTTTACATAACCAACATTTACATGATTTTTCTTTTGTGGACAATCTTTTCTTTTAGGTTTAAATTGTCTATATTTATAGCGTCTAAATTGTTTCCTATATGGAATAAATGGCATTTTTCTATAATAATGTTTAGGATATCTTTTCCATCTATAAAATTTATAGGGTTTCTTTTTTCGCTTATCGGTAATTTGTTTTGATTCACATCGATATTGTTGTGGTACTTCTGCATATTTTGAATAACATCGTTGAATATTTTTATGTCATAAGGTACGTTTTAATTTAGATTCAAAACATTGTTGTGCTAATATTTCTTGAGCTACTAAAATGGCTCCTCCTAAATTATAAGTTATTTGTCTATTGTCTCGTTTTTCCTGGAATCTTGCCTCTACGACTTGATTCATTGGAAATGGTTATTTTTTGGATAAATATATGAATATACATTTCTTGTTCTGGTCTTGTTAGTTTATAATAATATTTTTTAAATTCACAAATATATTCATCTAGATAACAGATATCACGGATTCGCAAATTATTTAAATGCCATAAAGCTTTTATTCTATCGTTCTAAGTTGCTTCTTGTTTATAGGAAATAACATCTTTACCTAAAAATTCCTTATAAATTTCTGAAGAGATGACTTGAAAGGTTTCTACATTACTAGTGGTAGTTTGATATTGAGGTGTGTTTTTAAGTGCGTCTGCATTATCTAATAAAAACTGTTGTACGATTCCTGAAGTTTTGTATATAACAAAATTCCATAAAAAAATTTTATTTTCTAGTTCTCCAAAAGGTTTTTCTATTTGTATTAATAATTGAATTTTATTTGCCCATTCTATTATTAATTTTTTTGGTTGTAATACACAATCAAGGTTTAATATTCCATCTGGTCCTAATGTGATATGTTTAGGAATGTATTCAGTTGGGTATCTACGTATTTTGGATCCTTTTTGATAATATCCATATTGATTTCTAAATTCATCTGATTGCCATGGACAGGAACTATGTTGGTCTTTTTTACGTTTATCTCCACTAACATGTTCTCTTTTTATATTTTGTCTACCTACTTGTTGTTCTCGAGATCTACTACTTTCTGGTTTATCTTGATGTTCATCTACATATACTTCTTGATCTGATTCATAGCCATAAATGATTTCATCTTTATCTATTATTTAATGGATTTTTTCTATATTTATATTTGATTGCAATGTTAATTTTTGTAGTAACTGAGTAATTTCTGCCAGTTGTGTTTGGATATTCTTTTCAACTATTTCTAATTATTCTTTCGAGTTTAAATAGTACATGGCCTAACTAACTGTCGCGGTTGTGTACTAGGCTCTGATACCACTTTGCTACCCAAAACTTGAGTTAAAGGTAGGGCAGAACCAAATTACTTAAATCCACCACGCATTCGCTTAGACGACCCAGTTTGTTGCGCTGGGAATCGAGCACGTGACATGGGGCTAAGCCTCAAGCCCATACCTGAGCTCTGATACCACTTTGCTACCCAAAACTCGAGTTAAAGGTAGGGTGGAACCAAATTACTTAAATGGCTCTGATACCATTTTTGCTGCGGAATCTTCATCTTTGTTGCTATTTAATTTTGCTTCTAAATTTTGTATAATTTTTTTTGTTGTTTATTTTCATAAGTAATTTTTGTCTTTAATCTTATTTGATGATCTTTTATTTCTTTCATATATTGTGTAATACTCATAATGTATTTTTAATATAAGTCATTAAATTAAAGAGTTGATTTTGAATATCTTCTAATTTTTGAGAGTTTTCTATTGCTTGTCTAGGTAGAATTGGGATCAGTGATTTTAACAGTATTTTGTTCTCTATTATTTTCATATTCAATAAATCGAATTAGTTTAGCTAGACGTAAAGAACGTGATTTTAAAAATTGAGAAGCGGTTGTTGAAGAGGATCAATGTTCGGAAAATGAGTATCTTCGAACAATAGATGGATCTAACGGAATTGGATATTGAATAGCGGGTAATGTTCTTATTTTAGTTCTAAAATTTGTTCCTACTTTAGCTACATCATTAAATAATTGATCTAAATAAATTTTTTTGGTTTTTTTAAATTCTATATTATGATGAGAATTTGTTAGAGCATAACTAATTTGATAAGTGATTGAAAAAGGATATTGTCCTTGCGTCATTAAATCTTCTTTATAAAACTTATAAGCTATTGTAATTGTATCATCTAGATTAGGTGATTTTAATGGAATTCCTAATTTTATTTGAGTATTGAATTTTATTTTTCCATATGCTAAATTTCCATTCATTATTCCTATTATTTGATCATCTAAATTTTGCATTCGTTCATCAACTATTGCGATTCTAATACGTGAATCTATTCCTTCTTGAAAAGTATATTTTAAAAGAATTTGTATAGTTAAAAGATGTATATAACCAATTTTTAATTTTTTTTCATCAGATATCTTTTGTAAATGTTTTGTGATTTATGCTTGGTCTATTAAACTAATTCTAATATGTCCATTACATTGATCCATTCTTATTGGTGTTTCATGAACTATTTTACCAAAATAGATAATATTTTTTCAATCTAATGTATTTTTAAATAATGATGATTGTATATCTTGTCCTGATTTTAGATTTAATTGAGCTTTAGCTATTTATTTTTGTTTTTCATTTGATAAAAGAGTATTAATATGAAAAGTTCCAGTTGATTATGATAATTCTAAATTATCTACATCTAATATATTTTGATCTTGATTATGTTCAGTCATGAAGATGCCAAGGGGTTGTTATCTTATGATTATGTAAAGTTTTTTTCAAAATGATGTAACTCTTAAGTATAAAACCGATACATCTGTTTAGCTAAATCTAAATTGTCCTTAATAGGCTGTATAGTTTGAAGATTAGATATCATAGATTTAAGATAATTATATTGGTTTTCCCAATATCTAATTTCTACATAATGTTGATCTTTTAAGTGTTCAATAAATTGTATATGATCAATTAATTGATTATAAATAGTACAATATGTTAATTGATTACAAATGGAACAAATGTGTATTCATTTCTAATGTTTTCTTTTTCTAAATAATTTTTGCCATAAATATCTTAAACATGTATTTAAATATATATATCCGGCACAGGTTTGTAAAAACTCAAATAGATCATCAGGATGTACACTGATAATACTGGTAATAAGCATAAAAATAAATGGATGTACATAAATAATACTAATTAATAATTAAATAAACATGGATGCTGCAATAATATAGAAAAGCATTTTATTGAAAGGAAACGGAATTACAGAGGTGAAAATGTAGAAGCTTAATGGATGAGTCGCTGCATTAAGTCCTGATAATATTTCCTAGTTTGGATTACTATATCATTTAATTCATTGGTTAAAACGATGAGTCTGCTTGTGTCATACATCTGAGCATATCTTCGTGCATCTAAATTGTTGTGTGCATGCTTATTATAGGCATGATATTTAGCTAATAGGTCATCTAATGCTTATTCTCTGTCATATGTTTCTTTAATTGATTGCTTCAAAAACCTTTTTCTTTCGAAATATCCTGAATTCGTTGTTATATCTGAAAAGAGTAAATATAACTTAATTAGTCTATGAGCTGATTAATTCATTTAAAATAATCTTTTCGATTTTCATTACTAATTTCTTGAAGAAAGTGTATAAGTTTTATTGTTTCACTATTTGTATATTGTCTTTCTAGATCTTTATTAAGTTCTACTTGAGTTAATAATGCTTTATATTTAACTAATTGTCTATCCTGATTAGCTTTACACCAATAACTATATTGTATTAATTCTTTCAATTCACTTTTCTGGTCAAAATAATTCATAGTTTATTTTGAAATAAAGGAAAAATGATTTTAGGATTTTGAATTTTAAGTCTATTCTGAATTTGAAAAACTACATATTGTTGTTCGTCTATTGTTAATTGATTAAAATTAATGGGTAGTGATCTAATAATTGCATGACATAATTCAATTTTTCTTGAAAAAGATAGAGTCATGTTGAAAGAATGAATGAATGATTACTATATTACTAAATAAAGAGTGATGAAACGAAAACCCTTAGAGTCATACGTTGTTCGTTGTTTGCGTTTGAAGCCAATCCCAGGCAGAGAGCAAAGAGAATTTATAGGAACCCAAAGAGATTTTTAATACTTGAAGAGCTTGGAAGCTCGAGTGCTACATATATAGGCTAACGGAGAAGAAAAAGCCAAAACATATTGGTCGACAAACTTTAAAAGATGTTAAAGTAAAGTAAAGTAAAAGATGCTAAAGTAAAGTAAAGTAAGGGAATCTACCCTAAGTAAAAGAAAAAGCTAGTAAGGGAAAAGCAAAATTGTACAATAATTTATAAATTAAAGTAGAAAAAGTGGCCGGCCATCTGGCCTACATCCTTAGTGGGGTGATGCTGACTTTATTCTTCAACTATTGCATCTTATGATTCGTTGTCTTCTTGCTGAGCAATAGAAGGGCAATAAGTGCATTTATGTTCAAGATGATGTTGAAGTTGTTTGCATATAGCATATTTCCATGATGCAAAAAGATCAGTGAAGATGCCTTCCATTGTTATAAATGGATTCAAAAATTGTTTGATGATGTGTAGAGCATCGGTTGTAATTGGAGCCTTGTAATTTGAAACTATGATTTTATTAATGCCTTTACAATTAACTTTAATGTTGGATTCAATGGTGATTTGAGTGCCTTGGATAAAAACTCCTTCAATGCATTGGAGGTTGAACTGATTGATTAAATCCCAGTCAAATGTATGCTGAGGGGATTCATCAATTCCTGGATAAATACCATTGCTGATCCCAATTGTAAGGAAAGCAATTCGGGATAATTTGATTTCTGCATCTTTGATTGTATCATTTTCTCTAAAGATGGGATAACTGCTGAAGATTTTGATAAAAATTTCTCTGTCTTTTGCAAAACGATCTTTGTAATTTTTGACTGCTTGCATGAATCCAACTGGGAATTCTGAGAGGATATTTAAATTGGTCAAATAAATGGTGTCTATAAGTCTGCTTTGGAAAAATAGATAGGTGGTTAGAGGTTCTGCTTTTGGAAGGATGATTGCTTTAGGTCCATATTTTCCTCGGTTTTGAGGATAGTATTGGAAGATTTTTTACGCATCAGTCTATGTGTTTAGAGCTTGGAAGCAGTCAGCAAACATTTGGGAAGTGAGTTTGCGTGCTTCTTCCTGTATGGCTTTAGAAGGGATAACATTAATGCGGTCCATGTTGACTGGTTTCCCTAAAGAAACCATTTTTGGATTTGGATTAGGTGTCTGCAAAACTTGTTTATATTGGAGCTTTAAAACTGGATTTCTAAAATCAGCAAAGGCTTTTTCACCCTAGGCTCTTGATGAAAAACTTTTGTAGAATACCTGATCAACCGGTGATATGTATAGCAACTTTATGCCATTCGTCATAAAGTCCTGCCATAGGTCCATTGTAGATAACATAGGTTTTGGTCTCTGCTGCATCCTTTTGTCTTTGGGAGATTTTTGGACTAATTGGATCCTTGTTGGATATGGTTTGAGGTGGAACAGAGGTTATTTGTTGAGGAGTGATTAAAGGAATGGTATTTGTAACAATTTTGGTGGTTGAAGGAATAGTTGGAGGACTAGTGGTTGTAGGAACAGTAGTGGCGACTGTTTGGTCTTTTGTAATTTGTTTCAATACTTGGATAGTCGATTTAAGTTGATTGAGTTCTTTGGTAACTGTACTCAGTTGCTATTGTAAATTCACCAATTCTATTTCCTTCTGAGATATTGCATCTTCAAGATTAGCTAAAATTGTTTCCATTCTTGTGTAAGTATATCTACAAAAAAATTGTCAGTAGATTTGATATATTGAATCTGAAATTGATATTGATTTAATTCAAGTTGCCATCTTACCAGAATACCATTCCTTTTGTTACCCCTCAACAAATGAGTTCTATTGTACCTTTACCAGTTCCACCTACAAATCCAGTTAGTCCAAAAATTTCCCAAAAACAAAAGGATACATCAAATTCAAAGACCTATGTTATATATAATTGACCTACGGCAAGCCTTTATGACGAATGGCATAAAGCCGCTATACACATCACCGGTCGCTCCGGTATTTTACACAGGAGTTTTCCATCCAAAGCCGAGGCTGAAAAAGCCTTTGCAAATTTTAAAAATCCAGTTCTCAAGCCTCAATATAAACAAGTTTTACAGACACTTGTTCCCACTTCCAAAATGACCTCTTTAGGCAAACCAATCAATATGGATCGCATTAACTTAATCCCTTTTAAAATCATCCAAGAAGAAACAAGAAAACTTACTTCTGAAATGTTCTACGAATGTTTCCAAGCTTTAAACACATGGATTGAAGATCAGAAAATATTCCAATACTATCCCCAAAACCGAGGAAGATATGGACCAAAAGCAATCATTCTTCCAAAAGCAGAACCTTTAACCACCTATCTCTTTTTTCAGAGTGGACTGATCGATACAATTTATATAACCAATTTAAACATATTCTCAGAGTTTCCAGGAGGATTCATGCAGGCAATCAAAAATAATAAAGATAGATTTGCCAAAGATAGAGAAATTTTCGTCAAAATCTTTAGCAGCTATCTAATCTTCAAAGAAAATGATATAGTCAAGGATGCCGAAATGAAATTATCCCACATTGCTTTTCTCACTATTGGGATTAGTAATGGTATATATCCAGGTATTGACGAACCACCTCAGCATTCATTTGACTGGGATTTAATCAACCAATTCAACCTCCAATGCATTGAAGGAGTATTCATCCAAGGAATCAGAATTACTCCAGAATCTAATATTAAAGTCCACTACAAAGGAATGAATCAAGTCATGATTTCCAATTATAAGGCTCCAATTACACCAGATGCTTTACACATTATGAAACAATTCCTAAGTCCATTTATCACTATGGAAGGTATCTTCACTGATCTTACAGAATCATGGAAATATGCTATATGTGAGCGACTTCGACATCATCAAGAACATAAATGTAAATATTGCCCATCTACTGCACAGCAAGAGGACAATGACTCAGCGGATGCAATAATTGAAGAATAAAGTCAGCATCACCCCACTAAGGATGTAGGCCAGATGGACGACCACTTTTTCTACTTTAATTTGTAAATTATTGTACGATTTTGCTTTTCCCTTACTAGCTTTTTCTTTTACTTAGGGTAGATTCCCTTACTTTACTTTACTTTAGCATCTTTTACTTTACTTTACTTTAGCATCTTTTAAAGTTTGTCAGCCAATATGTTTTGGCTTTTTCTTCTCTGTTAGCCTATATATGTAGCACTCGAGCTTCCAAGCTCTTCATGAAATAAAAATCTCTTTGAGTTCTTACCAAATTCTCTTTGCTCTCTGCCTGGGATTGGCTTCAAATGCAAACAGCGAACAAGGTATGACTCTAAGTTCGTTTCATCACTTTTTATTTAGTAATATAGTAATCATTCATTCATTCATTCTTTCAACATGACTCTATCTCTTTCAAGAAAACTTGAATTATGTCATTTCATTATTAGATCTTTACCCATCAATTTTAATCAGTTGACTATAGAAGAACAACAATATATCGTTTTTCAGATTCAGAGTAGACTTAAAATTCAAAATCCTAATATCATTTTTCCTTTATTTCAAAATAAACTATGAATTATTTTGACCAGAAACGAGAACTTAAAGAATTAATACAATATAGTTATTGGTGTAAAGATAATCAAGATTGACATAAAGCATTATTAACTCAAGCAAAACTTAATAATGATCTAGACAGACAATATACATATCGTGAAACAATAAAACTTATAAACTTTCTTCAAGATATTAATACTGAAAATAGAAAAGATTATTTTAAACGAATTAATCAGCTCATAGACTAATTAAGTTATATTTACTCATTTCAGATATAATAATGAATTACGGATATTTTGAAAGAAAAAGGTTTTTGAAGCAATCAATCAAAGAAACATATGACAGAGAACAAGCATTAGATGACCTATTAGCTAGATACCATGCCTATAATAAGCATGCACACAACAGTTTAGATGCACGAAGATATGCTCAGATGTATGACACAAGCAGACTCATCATTTTAACCAATGAATTAAAGGATATAGTAATCCAAACTAGGAAATATTATCATGACTTAATGTAGCAACTCATCCATTAAGCTTCTACATTTTCACCTCTATATTTCCGTTTCCTTTCAATAAAATGCTTTTCTATATTATTGCAGCATCCATGTTTATTCAATTATTAATTAGTATTATTTATATACATCCATTTATTTTTATGCTTATTACCAATATTATCTGTGTACATCCCGACCTGTGCCGGATATTTATATTTAAATACATGTTTAAGATATTTATGACAAAAATTATTTAGAAAAAGAAAACATTAGAAATGACTTCACACATTTGTTCCATTTGTAATCAAATAACAGATTGTATTATTTGTAATCAATTAATCGATCATATATAATTTATTGAACACTTAAAAATAAACATTATATAGAAATCAGATATTGGGAAAACCAATATAATTATCTTACATCTATGATATCTAATCTTCAAACTATACAACCTATTAAGGACAATTTAGATTTAGCTAAACAAATGTATCAGTTTTATACTTAAGAGTTACATCATTTGGAAAAAACTTTACATAATCATAAGATAACAACCCCTTGGCATCTTCATGACTGAACATAATCAAGATCAAAATATATTAGATGTAGATAATTTAGAATTATCATAATCAACTGGAACTTTTCATATTAATACTCTTTTATCAAATGAAAAACAAAAATAAATAGCTAAAGCTCAATTAAATCTAAAATCAGGACAAGATATACAATCATCATTATTTAAAAATACATTAGATTGAAAAAATATTATCTATTTTGGTAAAATAGTTCATGAAACACCAATAAGAATGGATCAATGTAATGGACATATTAGAATTAGTTTAATAGATCAAGCACAAATCACAAAACATCTACAAAAGATATCTGATGAAAAAAGATTAAAATTTGGTTATATACATCTTTCAACTATACAAATTCTTTTAAAATCTACTTTTTAAGAAGGAATAGATTCACCTATTAGAATGGCAACAGTTAATGAACGAATGCAAAATTTAAATGTTCAAATAATACGAATAATGAAAGGAAATTTAGCATATGGAAAAATAAAATTCAATACTCGAATAAAATTAGGAATTCCATTAAAACCACCTAATCTAGATGATACAATTACAATAGCTTATAAGTTTTATAAAGAAGACTTAATGATGCAAGGACAATATCATTTTTCAATCACTTATCAAATTAGTTATGCTCTAACAAATTCTCATCATAGTATAGAATTTAAAAATACCGACAAAATTTATTTAGATCAATTATTTAATGATGTAGCTAAAGTAGGAACAAATTTTAGAACTAAAATAAGAACATTACTTGCTATTCAATATCTAATTCTATTAGATCCATCTATAGTTAGAAGACACTCATTTTCCGAACATCCATTCTCTTCAACAACCGCTTCTCAATTTTTAAAATCACGTTCTTTACGTCTAGCTAAACCAATTCAATTTATCGAATTTGAAGATAATAGAGAACAAAATACTGTTAAAATCACTTATCCTATCCTACCTAGACAAGTAATAGAAAATTCCCAAAAATTAGAAGATATTAAACGTCAAATTTGTGGTTTAACCACGTATATTAAAAATATACTATGAGTGTTACACAATATATTAAAGAAATAAAAGATCATCAAATTAGTTTAGAAAAAAGTTACGGAATTAAGTCAAATAATTCAACAATTAGTTAATGAAAACAAACAACAGATACAAATTATAGAAACCAAATTAAAATTAATTAATGAAGAAGATTCCCCAACAAAAATGGTACCAAAGCCTAATACACAACCTCAACAAGTAGGCAGACAAAATATAAAAAGAGAACATGTTAGTGGAGACAAACGTAAAAAAAGATCAAAAAAGTTCCTATCAATGGCAATCAGATGGATTTATAAATCAACATGGATATTATCAAAAAGGATCCAAAGTACGTAGATACCCAACTGAATACATTCCTAAACATATCACATTAGGACCAAATGGAATATTAAACCTTAATTGTGTATTACAACCAGAAAAATTAATAATAGAATGGGCAAATAAAATTCAATTATTAATACAAATAGAAAAACCTTTTAGAGAACTAGAAAATGAAGAACTTTTATGGAATTTTGTTACATACAAAACTTCAGGAATCGTGCAACAGTTTTTATTAGATAATGCAGACGCACGTAAAAACACACCTCAATATCAAACTACCACTAGTAATGTAGAAACCTTTCAAGTCATCTCTTCAGAAATTTATAAGGAATTTTTAGGTAAAGATGTTATTTCCTATAAACAAGAAGTAACTCAGAACGATAGAATAAAAGCTTTATGGCATTTAAATAATATGTGAATTTGTGATATATGTTATCTAGATAAATATATCTGTGAATTTAAAAATTATTATAAACTAACAATAGCATAACAAGAAATGTATATTTATATATTTATCCAAAAATTACCATTTACAATTATTCAAACAGTAGAGGCAAGATTTCAGGAAAAATGAGACAATAGACAAATAGCTTATAATTTAGGAGGAGCCATTTTAGTAGCTCAAGAAATATTAGCAAAACCATGTTTTGAATCTAAATTAAAACGTACCTTAGAACATAAAAATATTCAACAATGTTGTTCAAAATATGCAGAAGTACCACAATAATATGGATGTGAATCAAAACAAATTACCCATAAACGAAAAAAGAAACCCTAAAAATCTTATAGATGGAAAGATATCCTAAACATTATTATAGAAAAAGACCATTTATTCTATATAGGAAACAATTTAGACGCTATAAATATAGACAATTTAAACCTAAAAGAAAAGATTGTCCACAAAAGAACAAATCATGTAAATGTTAGTTATGTAAAGAGGAAGGACATTATGCAAATAATTGTCCTAAACGCAAAAATCCAACTAATACTGCAAAACAAAAACTCAATATACTAAATTTAGCAATTCAAGAGAATTTAGAACCAATAGAATCTGATTATAATACAGACTCTACAATTTCTTTAATATATTGTTATGAATCACAAACAGAACAGACTCGGAATCCCCAATTGAATCCCAATACAACCTTTATCCAAGTTCAGATACAGAATAAAAAGGTCAATGCATATATAGATACAGGCGCCACTATATGTATCGCTTCAAAACAGTTACTAAACAATTGGAAAAAAATAGAAAAACCATTACAAATACGTATAGCAGATGGAAGTTTTAAATATATATGGTATGTAAGTTATTACAATAATATTCTAATAGAAACATTTACATTTTCAGTACCATCTATCAATCAACAAGAATCAGGATTACCCTTAATTTTAGGCAATAATTTTCTCAAATTATATAATCCCTTTTGTCAATACTTACATTATATTACACTAAGAACTCCTTATATTAAATCCCTAAATCAAAAATCAATAATTCTCAAAATTCCTATTTATCATACTACCTATTATCAAACATTAAAACTTGTCACTACAAAATTGGATTACCTACAATTCTATCTTCTCAACAATATGTCGATTCAACTTGAAATAGAAACCTTATTAGAAAATGTTTATAGTGAAAATCCTTTAGATCCAATTAAAAATAATAATTAACAATTAATTGAAATTAAATTAACAGATCCTACACAAGAAGTTAATATTCGAAATAATATACCCTATACTCAACAAGATTTACAAGAATTTATAACAGAATGTGCAGATTTATTACACAAACAATTAATTTCACCCAGTACTAGTAAACATTCAACTCCTGCATTCTATGTCAACAATTCAGCCGAACAAAAAAGAGGTAAAAGACGTATGGTAATCAATTATAAAAAACTTAATGAAGCCACTATATGTGATGCATATAAACTACCTCGTAAGGATTATATTATAAATAAACTAAAAGGACATACCTGGTTTACAACTTTAGATGAAAAATTAGGTTACTGGCAATTAAGATTACATGACAACACTAAACCATTAATTGCTTTTACTTGTCCTTCACGAAACATTATCAATGGAATGTATTACCATTTGGATTAAAACAAGCACCAAGTATTTATCAAAGATTTATGGAAAACAATTTAGAAGGTTTAGAAGAATTTACATATGTTTATATCGATGACATTATTATTTATTCAAATCAAGATAAAATAGATCATTTAAAAAAGGTGAAAATAGTTCTTCAACGTTGTAAAGATAAAGGATTAATTTTAAGCAAAAAGAAAGCAAAGATAGCACAACAAAATATCGAATATTTAGGAATTGAATTTCATAATGGATATATGAAGCTACAACCTAATATCCTCAATAAAATTCAACAATTTCCCAATCAGTTAATAAATAGAACACATGTCCAACAATTTCTAGGAATCTTAAATTATATTTCAGATCAAGGATTTTTCAAAGATTTAGCAAAAGAAAGAAAGATTTTACAACTTAAATGTAGTTCAAAAGAACAATGGAATTGGAAAAATGCAGATACTAAAGCTATACAAAAATTAAAAGCACTTTGCATGGATCTACCTGTTTTATATAACTATCTTCCTACGGATACACTCCTGGTACAAATTGATGCCAGCATGGATACATGGGCAGGTTGCCTTTTGGCAAAACCACCCAACGAAAAGATATATCTACTTTACAAATATATAAATGGGACATTCAATCCCACTGAATATAAATATCCTATACATGAAAAAGAGACACTTGCTTGTCTCAAAACATTGAGAAAATAGCAGATAGATCTATTACCAGTTGAATTTACAAGTCAAACCAATTCTAAGTATCTATGTGGATTCATTTGATACAATATCAAAGCAAATTATAATCAGGGATGTCTGGTAAGATGGAAACTTGAATTAAATCAATATCAATTTCAGATTCAATATGTCAAGTTTACTGACAATCTTCTTGCAGATATACTTATACGAGGATGGAAAAAAATTTAGCTAATCTTGAAGATGCAATATCTCAAAAGGAAATAGAATTGATGAATTTACAACAACAAGTGAGTACAGTTACCAAAGAACTCAATCAACTCAGATCAACTATCCAAGTATTGAAACAAACTACAAAAGACCAAACAGTAGCCACTACTATTCCTACAACCACTAGTCCTCCAACTATTCCTTCAACCACCAAACTTGTTACAAATACCGTTCCTTTAATCACTCCTCAACAAATTACCTCTGTTCCACCTCAAACCATATCCAACAAGGATCCAATTATTCCAAAAATCTCCCAAAGACAAAAAGATGCAGCAGATACCAAAACCTATGTTATATACAATGGAACTATGGCAAGACTTTATGACGAATGGCATAAAGCTGCTATACATATCATCGGTCGATCCGGTATTCTACACAAAAAATTTTCATCAAGAGCCAAGGCGGATATCATGCCTATAACAAACAGCGAGTTCTTACCAAATTCTCTTTGCTCTCTACCTGGGATTGGCTTCAAACGCAAACAACGAACAAGGTTTGACTCTAAGTGTTTTCGTTTCATCACTCTTTATTTAGTAATATAGTAGTCATTCGTTCATTCTTTCAACATGACTCTATCTCTTTCAAGAAAAATTGAATTATGTCATGCAATTATTAGATCACTACCCATTAATTTTAATCAGCTAACAATAGACGGACAACAATATATAGTTTTTCAGATTCAAAGTAGACTTAAAATTTAAAATTTTAATATCATTTTTCCTTCATTTCAAAATAAACTATGAATTATTTTGACCAGAAACGTGAACTTAAAGAATTAATACAATATAGTTATTGGTGTAAAGATAATCAAGAGAACAAGCATTAGATGACCTATTAGCTAGATATCATGCCTATAACAAGCATGCACACATCAGTTTAGATGCACGAAGATATATTCAGATGTATGACACAAGCAGACTCATCGTTTTAACAAACGAATTAAAGTATATAGTAATCCAAACTATGAAATATTATCAGGACTTAATGCAATAACTTATCTATTAGATATCTATGATGTTTCAATATTTCCACCTATGTATTTCCGTTTATATTCAATAAAATGACTTTCTTTTTCATATTAGCATGCATTTTAATTTCTGTATTATTTGCACAAATTTTTCTTAAATTTATTGAAATATGTTATTTTGTCTTATATCCAACTTCTATTATTAGTTTCTTACAAGCAATATCTCGTTTTAGTCTTAACCATAGACTACGATGATTTTTATATATCGAAAGTGTATTATTTATTGATGAATTTCTTGCCTGGTTTAACCATAATCAGTAAGAAGTTAATCAAATTATATATAATAGAGATCAAAATAGAAAAAGAAAACATTAGAAATGACTTCACACACTTGCTCCATTTGTAATCAATTAACAGATTGTACTATTTGTAATCAATTAATTGATCATATATAATTTATAAAACATTTAAAAGATCAACATTATGTAGAATTCAGATATTGGGAAACTCAATATAATTATCTTAGATCTCTAATATCTAATCTTCAAATTCTACAACCTATTAAGGATAATTTAGATTTAGCTAAACAAATGTATCAGTTTTATACTCAACAGTTACATCATTTTAAAAGAACATTACATAATCATAAAATAAGTACTCCTTGGCATTTAGATGACTAATCAAGATCAAGAACCAAATATATTAGCTATAGATAATTTAGAACTATCCAAATCAACAGGAACATTTCATATAGATACTCTTCTATCTAATGAAAGACAAAAACAAATAGCTAAAGCTCAGTTAAATTTAAAAGCAAGACAAGATATACAATCCTCACTATTTAAACAATTATTAGATAGAAAAAATATTATTTATTTTGATAAAATAGTTCATGAAACACCAATTAGGATGGATCAATGTAATGGACACATTCAAATTAGTTTAATAGATCAAAATCAAATCACAAAACATTTACAAAAAAATCTGAAGAGAAAATATTAAAAATTGGTTACATTCATCTCTCTACTATACAGATTCTTTTAAAATCTACATTCCAAAAAGGAATAGATTCACCGATTAGAATGGCAATAGTTGATGAACGAATGAATAATTTAAATGATCAAATAATAGGAATAATGAATGGCAATTTAGCATATGGAAAAATAAAATTTAATACTTGAATAAAATTAAGAATTCCTCTAAAATCACCCAATCCAGATGATACAATTACAATAGCTTATAAATTCTATAGAGAAGATTTAATGACTCAAGGACAATATCCTTTTTCAATCACTTGTCAAATAAGCTATGCTTTAACCAACTCTCATCATAGTATAGAATTTAAAAGTACCGATAAGATTTATTTAGATCAATTATTTAATGATGTAGCTAAAGTTGGAACCAAAGTTAGAACAAAATTAAGAACCTTACCTGCTATTCAATATCCAATTCATATAGATCCATCTTTACATAGAAGACATTCTTTTTCCGAACAACCATCATCTTCAACATCCTCTTCTCAACTTTTAAAATCACGCTCTTTATGTTTAGCCAAACCAATTCGATTCATCGAATCTGAAAACAATAGAGAACAAAACACTGTTAAAATCACTTATCCTATTCTACCTAGACAAGCAATAGAAAACTCTCAAAAATTAGAAGATATTCAAAATCAACTCTCTGATTTAACGACTTATATTAAAAATACATTATGAGTATTACACAATATATGAAAGAAATAAAAGACCATCAAATAAGATTAGAGACAAAAATTACTAAATTAAGCCAAATAATTCAACATTTAGTCAATGAAAATAAACGACAAATAGAAATTATACAAAATTTAGAATCAAAATTAAATAGAAACAAAGATGAAGATTCCGCAGAAAAAATGGATTCAAGTTCGGATATATTAGTTATTTCAGACATATTAATGATTATTTTGAAAAACTTGTTGATGTTTAGCTAATAGATTTTTTATATTTTGTAGTTCTTGGTTATATTCATTATAAAAAATTTTAGCTATTTCAAGACGTTCTTTGATAGGCTTTAATCCATTATTATTAATAAAGAATTGTAAATAACTATATCTTTCTTCATAATGATCTTTTCTGCTTTGTATTGAGATACTAAATTTTCAAAATATAGAATTTCATTAGCTAAATTTTGACAGATAATATAGTAGTTCATCATATATGAATTTGATAATGATTGTGAAAACTGTTATAAAGCTGTTTTAATTATGCTTTTTCTTGAAAAATATAACGTTTTATGATTGTTGATAATAAAGCTAAATATTTGAAGAGTATTTTCAGAGACATCTATAAATTTAAGAAAATTATAAGTCTGTTCAAATTCTTTATTACATCTTTAACTGAATATAATTTTCTTTTTTATATGTATGATTGATATATGAATAGCTTTACAGGTAGAACAAATAGGCATTATTAATGAATTTTATCAAGAATATATTGCATAAGAATATTTCTAAGACCATGTGTTCAAACAAGCATCAAGAAAATCAATAAGAGTAATTTTATCTAAATAAATAAAACTAGTATAGAGAAAAATGATAATAGGTTTTATAAGATACATACAGATTAAATAAAATTGAATAATAAATGATGAAAATAAAAACATAAGAAAACATACCTTGGTTTCTCCTTTTCTCTTAATTGTAATGCCCCAAATTAGGGGTTAGAATATTAACAGAAGTTAGTACGAATTATGTTTGTTATTTGCTTCTTAAATATTTGCTTAATTGTGCATAAGTATTTTGGCATGCATTCATGGCATTTTCCGGGTAAA
>JAOTAX010000002.1:33572000-33603479 GCA_025629825.1 Erythroxylum guanchezii
AAAAAGGAAATAGTATGGATTGGTTATGATTTGAATGAGTTTGAATAAAGAGAAAGAGAACAGAAATGAAAAAAAAATTATATCGGGATTTTCGGATTAGTCTTACGGTTTCCAACGCGTCTCGCTTCGTTCTCGATCAATCTTCGCTTTCGGATGTCGGCAATTTGTTTCCGTTCGTCTCGAAACGTTTGTTTCGATTTGCTTCCGTTTCGTTCCGCCGTGAATTTGATAAGAATTCGTTCTTTCGATTTCTGTTTTCTTTGTTTTTCGTTGTGTTTCCGATTGGGATCCGGTTACGAGATCGGGTCCCAATAATTATTGACATTGATGTTAAGGATAATGTTGTAATTGCTGACAAATTGCTTGTTTCCATTGTTCAGAAAGACCATTAAATAATGTAAAGAATGATGCTTCTGCTTGTTTAATGAGTTGTAAAGCAACTGGTGAGATAGCTGATTTGTAGGCAGAGGTCATGATGATGTTTGGTCAATGATAATTAATCTTGATAAGTGATTCAAAGTTAATCTTCAATTGGGAAGTGATTTAGAGTTAATCTTCAATTGGGATTTAGTCAATCAGTTTACCAGATGAAGATTAACTCTAAATCACTTATTAAGATCAATTATCGTGGACCAAACATCATCATGACCTCTGCCTACAAATCAGCTATCTCACCAGATGCTTTACAACTCATTAAGCAAGCAGAAGCATCATTCTCTATATTATTCAATGGTCTTTCAACGGAAACAAGCAATCTATTAATAGTTACAACATTATCCTCAACATCAATGTCAACAATGTCCATCTACATCTCAGCAAGAACAGCCAAAAGACGACAACTCATCAGATGATTTAATTATTGAAGAATAATGTAGGCCCCTTGTCACCACAATTATACAGGCCAACAAAAGTAGATTCGTCTACTTTCAACTTTTACTTTTTCTTTACTTTACTTTTTAGTGTTGGACGGATGTCTCCGTCTTTGATTATATAATGTAAGACTTAACCTCATTTGAAGGTGTGAGAAAATAAAATAAGTTTTCATACCTCTCTCTAAATTCTCGTCTTTACGCCTACATATTGGCCATTAAGAGAAAAAGAGAAACTAAGGTATGTTTTCTTATGTTTTTATTTTTTTCATCATTTATTATTCAACTTTATTTAATCTGTATGTATCTTTTAAAACCTATTATCATTTTGCTCTATAATAGTTTTATTTATTTAGATAAAATTACTCTTATTGATTTTCTTAATGCTTGTTTGACACATGGTTTTAGAAATATTCTTATGTAATATATTCTTGATAAAATTCATTAATAACGCCTATTTGTTCTACCTATAAAGCTATTCATTTATCAATCATACATATAGAAAAGAAAATTATATTCAGTCAAAGATGTATTAAAGAATTTGAACAGACTTATAATTTTCTTAAATATATAAATGCCTCTGAAAATACTCTTCAAATATTTAACAATATTATCAACAATCATAAAACTTTATATTTTCAAGAAAAAGCATAATTAAAGCAGCTTTATAATAGTTTTCACAGTCATTATCAAATTCATATATGATGAACTACTGTATTTTCTGACAAAATTTAGCTAATAAAATTCTATATTTTGAAAGTTTAAGCACAAAAAGATCATTATGAAGCAAGATATAGTTATTTACAATTCTTTATTAATAATAATGGATTAAAGCCTGTCAAAGAATGTCTTGAAACAGCTAAAAAAATTTATAATGAATATAACCAAGAACTACAAAATATAAAAAATCTATTAACTGAACATCAAAAAATTTTCATAATAATCATTAATATGTCTAAAATAACTAATATATCCGAACTTGAATCTACAACAAATAATATATCAGATGTAGATACTTTAGAAGTAACAGAATCAACTGGAACGTTTCATATCAATACTTTATTATCAAATGAAAAGCAAAAACAAATTGCAAAAACTCAATTAAATCTTAGAGCCGAACAAGAGATAAATAACTCTCTCATTAAAAATCTAATAAATAGAAAAAAAATATTATTTATTATGGAAAATTAGTTCATGAAACACCTATAAGAATAGATCAATGGAACTGACATATCCGAATAAATTTAATAGATCAAGATCAGATTTATAAACAATTACAAAAAATCCCTGAAGACAAAAGACATAAAATAGGTTACATTCATTTATCTACAATTCAGATATTATTAACATCTACATTTCAAGAATGAATAGATTCCCCTATATGAATAACTATAATAGATGAAAGAATGACTAATTTAAATGATCAAGTAATAGGAATCATGAATGGTAATTTAGCTTATGGAAAAATAAAATTTAATACTCGACTGAAATTAGGAATTCCTTTGAAATCATATAACTTAGATGAAACTATTGCAATTGTTTATAAGTTCTATAGAGAACATTTAATGAATATTGGACAATACCCTTTTTCAATTACTTATCAAATTAGTTACGCTTTAACTAACTCACATCATAGTATTGAATTCAAAAGTAAAAATAAAATTTATATTAATAAACTATTTGATAAAGAAGCAAAAGTAGGTACTAATTTAAGAACTACTTTATAAGAAATACCCGAAATAAAATATCCAATCAAATTACTATATACATCTGTCCCTAGATTATCTTTATCTGAAAATAAATCTTTAAATAACAAATCTCTTTTACACTCACAATCTTTAAGATTAGAAAGACCTACCAGATTTACTGAACCAGGAATAACATTAGATAAACCTATTAGAATTACATAACCCAAAATTTCCATTGAAAAAGAAGAGATTAATCCTAAACAAAACTTAAATAAATAAATAACAACTATAAAAAATCAAGTAAAAGAGCTAACAGAACATATTAAAAATACTTTGCGAATATTAGTAAACAATTATCTCAACTAATCGATAAACAAATAACTATTGAAAATCAATTAAAAGAAATAATCACTAACATTTTATCTGCAATCCAAAATCAAAACTTACTAGAACAAAAATATGAAAATAAAACAATACAAATATTAGATACTATAAATAAAAAGCTCGATAAAATATTAGAAATTATATTTATCGTAAAATATTTAGAATCGGAATCAAAAATGGTGGTGATAATACACAATCTAAATTAAGAATTCCTTCTAGTCCTAAGGTTATATGATTTGGTGTATATTTTGTAGGGAATTTTCTTATTTTATTATCCTTTTGATAATATCCAAAACGATTTAATTCTTCTGTTTCAATAGGTTTATAATTCCAATTACAGTTTGATTGTTTATCTCTTTTTCTTTTTTTTCTCCACTTTGACTTGTTTCTAATTGTTCTTCATTCTTAAGTTGATCTACCTATATTTCTTAATCTGATTCATATCCGTAAATACATCTTGGTCGGTTATAGGTTTTATGAGTTCAATTTTTAAAGAATTGTTCTCTAGTGTTAATTTATTGACTAGTTATGTAATTTCTTCTAACTCTTCAATAGATGCCATTATTGAAGAATAAAGAAAAAGTTAAAAACAGATTCCTCCTGTCTACCATCAACTTCAATTATGTAATTTTACTATTTATCATTTGAAGCAGGCAGGTCAATTATCGACCAAAAATCTATTTTTTCTTTGTTTTTTTCTATCCTCGTTCGTGTATATAATGTAAACTCTAGGTATAATTGAGTGTGAAAAATTAAACTCCTAGCTTCAATACTTCTGTCCAATCTCTAAACTTCTCGCTTTAGCATCATAATTGACATTTAAGAGAAAACAAGACAACAAGGTATGTGTACTTGCGTTTTCATCTTTTCATCATTTATCATCTATTTTTATTTAATAATTATTTATTTTTTAAACCCATTATTATCTTTTTATATGCTAGTTTAACTTATTTAGATAGAAACATTCTTATAGATTTTCTTAATGATTGTTTGATCTATAAATTTAACAATATTCTTATCAACTTTCTTCTTAACAAAATATATTATTAATGCCTATTTGTAGATCTATTCATTTATTAATAATACATATGGAAACAAAAAAAAAGTTAGTCAGCAATGCATCAAAACATTTACCTTAACATATACCTATCTTATATCTATTAATGCTTCTACAAATACTCTTAAGACATTTCAAAGTACTATTAATGATCATAAAACTTTATATCATCAAGAAAAAGAAGAAATAAAACAACTTTATAAACGTCTTCAAAAACATCATCAAACTTATATATGACTAACTATTGTACTATCTGTAATCACCTACATATTGAGATTATGTATTTTGAAAGTTTAGTATCTCGATATAAAATAGAAAAAGATTATTATGAACGATATAATTATTTACAATTTTTTATTAATAATAATGGATTAATATCTATTAAAGAAAATTTTGATATTACTACTAATCTATATAATTCATATAGTCAAGATTTACAAAATATGAATAATCTATTAATTGAACATAAAAGACTTTTTCATTAATATGTCATAAATCACTACAGATAATATATTAGATGTAGATACTTTAGAATTAACCGAATCTACTTGAATTTTTCATATTAATACATTATTATCAAATGAAAAACAAAAACAAATTGCCAAAACACAGTTAAACCTTAAAGTTGGGCAAGATATTAATTATCATCTCATTAAAATATAATAAATTGTAAACATATTATTATTATGGAAAACTAATTCATGAAATACCTATCAGAATAGACCAATGTAATAGACATATCTGCACAAATCTAATAGATCAAGAACAAATTTACAAACAATTACAAACAATTCCAGACAAAAAACGACATAAAATAGGATATATATATCTATCTACTATTTAATTCTTTCCAAGAAGGAACAGACTCTCCAATACAAATGGCTATCATAGATAAACGCATGAATAATTTAAACGATTAAGTGATAGGAATAATGAATGGAAATTTAACTTATAGAAAAATAAAATTTAATACTCGTTTAAAGTTAGGAATCTCTTTACAATAACATAATTTAGATGAAATTGTTACTATTGCTTATAAATTCTATAAAGAAAATTTAATGACTATAGGACAATTACAAACATTTGATTCACAATAGGCAAATGATGTAAAAGTAATATATGAGATTTGATTGCACTTTTATCACTTGGACCCATAAGAAAACAAATTACATAATCATCTTATTTCCAAGATCGAATAATATTCAGCAAAACGTAAGAGCAACTTGGCTTGCTAGTACACTTGGGCTTGAAATTATAGAGTTCTTTGACAAAACAAACAAACAATTAGAGAATTAACATACCAATAATGTTGAAAATATAATGGTTATATGTATGTCTACTTAACTAATATCTCCATGAAAAGGTTGTAGAGAATGGAAAGGGAAGTTTGAAGCAGGGTTCAACAATCAAAGGACTTTACAACAAGCTCTTTATGAATCTTTACTACCAAACAAGAGCCTATGAGGAACTACACACACTAAGGTCTTGAAATGATAGACGAGGACAACAATTTGACCTCGTTACTTTCATTATCCCGCAGTGCCTTTGATAGCAATGGAATAAGCAATAATGTACCTTAACTGGATTGGTTTTTAGGGTTGATGGGTATTTTGAAAGATGGATTAGCAGATAAGACAAAATATTTACTAGAGAAGTAAAATAGGGAGATTATCCTATGAATACTTGATCGTTGATTGATGCGTAACAGAAAAAGATTATACCTTAGAAACCTTGCAATAGGAAAAGGAAGTGAACCACCAGCAAACACACGTTGTGTTCTAACATGCCAATATCTGGAGGAAAATCAAATCATGAAGGCGAAAGAAGCCATGAAAAGAGCTAGCTTAGAATGGAAGTATGAAATTCTAGCTATTCTAGTATTTGGTGGAAGGCATTTCTCAACAATTGCTAGCAAAAGGTGATGTCTGCCTTCTAGACAAAGAATCAAAAGCAAAACAATTATCAAAAGAAAACTTTATGCTTTTTTCTCCAGAAAAGATGTGTTTCTGATGTGTTTGTGGGTCTGTCAAGGACAATAATGCAAATAAAGTGTATTGCCAAAAAGACAAAAGACTATCGGGATTAGACATATATGAGTGTAAGCGTGTGTTTTGTGCAAGGAAACTTTTGCTTGCATTCATTATTTCTCCTATCACTGAAATGGGTTGACAATTTGGAGCCACTTCTTTTGTGAGAAACAGCTGTTGTCTTCCCAAATCCAATCTTGAGGAAAGGAACGGGGTCCTTACCTTTCCCATGCGAATTACATCTAGCAAGGAAACCAGGGCCCATGGAGGAACTTAAAACTCCCACTATTTGATGTTCGTCCTGAAAACCACTTGCTGCTACTAAGTTTTACACGTAAAAGCTTCGACTTCTTGTACCTATCACCTCATTTGTGCCTCTAATGAAAATTGCAATCTTTCACTCACAAAAAGCTTAGACACAAAGCAACATATCCTTGTAAAACATTCACAATTGTGAAGAACTCAATGGCATGCATGTGAAGTTATCGCTAACTTCAGAGCAGAGTTAACCAATAAATTTTGCTTCAATATCCAGCCAGACTACACAAAGATCATGGAAGTTCTGCTTATGGAACTTTCATTAAATGACTTATTAGATGATCGAAAAAATTCGAGTTTTGACTGCCTTCTGGTTATGCTACAGCTTTTCTTCCCAAGAAAAATCACTAGCATCACCCCTTGTAATACACTATCTAAACTAAAAACCATGTTTCATAATCTTACATTTTATGGCCTATACAAACCGCAGTACTAAGAATATAATACAAGACTATGTTATAGTTTTAGAATACAAAGAGGCATAGAAGAAAGCAACAGCAAAGGAAAATTGAGATTCTGTTAAGTGACTTGTCTGCCTGCATTTCCTGCGTCCTCATTCGTGGGTGACTGCTACCAACAAGGTAGTACGAGTTGGGGTAAGCATATAAGCTCTGAGAATTCCCAAAAACCCTGGCAGAATCCATCCCCCCAAACATTCCTACAAATGGGTGGTGTAAGCGTGTCAGTGCAGTTCTTCTGACACCAAGTAATGGAGATGAAGGTTCTTCAAAACTGTAGTGATTCTGGTAAGGATTACGATAAGGAAGCCGCTGACCATTTTGGGGCATGCTACATACCACTTCAGTGCCACAAGCTGGTGGGCGAGGGGGTATGACCATGCCCCTGTAGGCTGTCTTACCTTGAATCTCAGCTTCAGCTGGTGCCTGACCACGCCCATAGAGGGGAACCATGGTAGTATGTGATATATCAGCCTTGCAAACTGGGCATTGTGGGTGTTCATCCGAGCCTAGAGAGGCACTCTGAACATGGAGCCACTTGTAGATGCAGGGCCAGCAGTAGAGATGGCCACAAAAGGTGACCACTGGCTCATGAGCAAATTCAAGACAGATATTACAGTCAAAGCAACCGTGAAGACCATCAGAGTGAGATGTTGCACTGGTGACTGATTTCAATTCCTGGGTGAAATAATGCTCAAGATCCATTAAAGCTTGTTTTGCCACCAGACTAATGATCTGAGATACGTGATAGAAGCAAGAACAGATTAAGATAACAATTTTGCCTCACTATTTCAGGATATTAACAACTGAAAGCTACCAGTTGCAGGAAAAATGAAAACAGAACATGTCAAGACACCAACTTATCAATTATGCAGAAACGAATGCCAGACAGAATACTATGTCAACAGAGAAAAGTTCAGATCAAAGGCACATAGAAAACGGCAAGCCCCATCTTATACTTCAACATGACGAACCAAAAGGTCAAACATTCTACATGCTAAAAATAAGAAAACAAGAAAACCAAAATTCTGGACTCATTCTCTCTTTGATGTTCTCGTGAACTAACCTAATCTAAACTCAAAAAGCTGACATTTCTGTAAAGGGTACTTTCAACCAACTTTTAATATAGCAAACATTGAGGTACTTCAAAATTCTCGTCATATTTAAGCATCCTATACTCAATCATACAACAATTGCACGTATAGTATATAAAGAAGTGAAGAAATTAGAGGGAAAAGATGAGAAATTCCAAACAACAACAATAGTATAAAAGACATTGGTTTGTTGGCCTAACCACAGAACAATGGACTTGTCCTCCTGCAGACAATGATCCTATTAGGCATTGGTTTGTCAATTTCATTAGTTCCAGAGATGGTGTACGACAAAGTTGTTCAATAACTATTGCATAATCAACAATCAACTTATTAAACAAAATATGCGAACTCTGGAGCTTCTTGTCTACATTGTTGAATGCTCAATTATTTAAACTAAGAGTAGCCTTTCCTCTCCAAAATCATAAAAATGATTAGACTACTAAATCAGAATGCAACGTGCTAAATGCATAAATAACAACTAAAGTAACATTATACCCGGAATAAAATCATAAATATAAAACAGATTTGCATTCTGAATTTACTAACATTGTAATGAATTTGAATGCTGACAAATCAGCATTTCAGTATTAGGCAATAGAAGTTATAAAAAGCAATTAGATTGAAAATGAACAAAATTAGGTGGCTGGGTGCATCTCATTACTTCAGTTCAGAATCATATTGTGGCAATCAATAACCAATCTGCTCACTCCGCCACCCTTCTCAGCTACCCACCTTTGACCAATTTATTCCACCTACCCTTTCAACCTCAAATAGAGGAGCTACCTAACAGATCACAACTTACTGAGCCAGCACAAATCACCACATTTTAATGCAAACATAATAGAACCACCCCATCCCAGCACCAATCAGCTCGTAGAAAGAAATCAATATGTTGAACATAATAATCTATTAATCCTAGTGGTCCACAAGTCCAGACAAAAGATGAAAACATAAGGCTGTTTTGTTGTTTCCGTTGTGCATCATAAAGGAAAGATACCATTTCTAATTTTTATTTGCAAGTGGTTGTAACATTACATAAATGACAGAAACAAGAATACTATGCAACAGACGGAGATACGAGAAAATAACAGAATAATCATAATGAAGCCTGATAATTTGAAGACGCCACAAATGTTAATCAAAAGCAAAAGATTGGTCTCCTGGCAGACGCAAGCATCCATCAATTCTCAGTTCCCTCGAGATAAGATTCGAAACATCCCACCACCTTCGATCAGTATTTTCGGTCCTCTGCGGATCAAAACTGCGTGGGGATAAGACTTCTGGCTCTTAGGTCTAGACAAAGTTGAATTCTCAGGAATACCCAATTAACGCGATGTTCATAAACCATAGACTATTAAAAACAGAAATCCAAAAACTCTCAGCTAAATTTTCTACTTGTAACTAAAAAGTCCTAAGAATATAGAAAATAAAAGAGCTACAACGCAAATAATCATCCATTTAAGAATCTATCATCTGATCCTTTGTCTCTATAATCACAACTCCAATCCATGACTAACCGAAACAAACCAAATAGCAACTACAATATTCCGGCTCATTACGTTCAACACGACCGTGAAGGTCAATTTTCTGTCATTTTCCTACCCTTCCCTCATATTTCCCTAGAAATCAAACATATGATGCATAAACAACAAAACACGGGAAACCAGTAGTTAAACAAAAGATCATATATTTATGAATCCGAAGACGAAGACAAACAAATACAAGACATCAATGGAGCACAAACTAAAGTAAGAATGATAACCCAGAAAGTCGTGGCGGCCCTTGGGTAGAAAAAAAAAAACAATGGCTTCAAGGAAGCTACTCCAGTGAAGATTGGTCTTGGCAGAGAAAAAGGACATAGAGATTACAGAGCAAGGGGGCAGTGAACCGTTGAAGATATAACTTCGCTATTAAAGGCGGAGGATGGTGAGGCTTTCTTTTATAAAAATTAAGATGTGCTGTTTTCCTCTATTTTTTAAAAAATATTTATTTTGATTACTTATTTTATTTTAAAGAATATTTAATTATTAAAAACTAAGTTAAACCGATAAGACAGACAATTTAAAGTTTAAAAGTTTCAAACGACATTAAACAATTATAAAATTAATTAAAAATTGAATAAAATTAAAATTAAAATATAATTGAGAGAGATTTTGTTAAAAAAAGAGAATATTGAAAAATTAATTAATTAATTTTAATCTCTAAAAATTATTAATTTACTAAAATCGACTAATTAATTAATAAACTGATCAGTTATTAACAAAAAGAATTTTTATAAACCGAATTGAGAAAATAAAAATAAACCAAAAAGTTTACCAATTTAAATTTTTTACCAATGAGCCAATTAAATTTTTAGCTTTTTCCCAAAAAGTAAATTTTTTAGCTTTTTATTGCATATATAAATCTGTGTGCTTTTTTAGAAATTGCATATATAAATGAGTTGCCATTTAATTCTTCAATTTTCATATTAAAGTTAAATAAAATAATTAAAGATATATTTAATTTTTAATATTTAAGTCAAAACTTGAGGAAACAAATTTTTTTATTAAAAAAAATCATATTAATCATGCCATAATTAAAATTTTAATCTTCATTTCATTTCGATATCATATCTTAGTGAGAGTGGTCTCTACTGGAGGAGCTTCCTTGAAGCTATTGTTTTCTTACCCAAGGGCCGCCACGACGTTCTGGATTATCGTTCTTAATTAGTTTAGGTTGTGTTCCATTCATGTCTTGTTTTTGTTTATTTTCGTCTTCGGATTCATAGACATATGATCTTTTGCTTAACTACTGCTTTCCCGTGTTTTGTTGCTTATGCATCATATGTTGTGATTGTGGTAGATACGATCGTGATTCCAAGAACCAGAATCAGCTCTGCGTGACTATGGCGGCCCTTTTGGTGAATACCATGGTGCTCCGACGATGGTGGCCCCTATCGTATCTACCACAATCACAACCATAATCACGTCTACGTCCTTAGTAACTATTATTACTTGAACAGGAAGGAGTGACTTAAGACGTAAGCTTAGCCTCATACTTGGAAAATGGAGGTTAAGAATGAGTTATCATCAACTTGGAGTGAGGCCACCAAGAAGCTTTTCTAGGAACAACAATGGTGGTGACCACCTTTTGTTGTTGAGCAATAATTGATAATAACATGTCCTAAGCATCATCATCACCTAATAAGTCGAAAGTCTGAGAAAAAATTAATTATATTCTAATAAAATTAAAAATTTTAACTTAATACCAAGAACCCTAATACATAGTTCACACCATAAATTATAGCTTTTCTCATAGCATTTGAAGATAGAAATGTGATTGCATAGTTTGGTATTCCTAGCTCCTGTAAACATGAAATAGACAAAAAGCTAGAGCGATAGATTATATCATCGCAATGCTTATCTGAATACTAATAAACTTCCTTTCAATGTCACTGATGGTCGTCCTACCATTATAATATCAATCATTGGGGTTACCTCTAGAAGCTTTGAAAATAATTTTGTTAGATTTCATGTTTGCCTTAGAACCTAACGCTTAGTCATATAGAGAAAGAGATAACTAACATGATGATGATCACGAGGAACTAAAAGATTCACATCTTTAGACGCCAACACAAGCATTAGGAATCCTATGTTCAATGAACAACAGTTAATTTAGGATAATGTATCCACAAAATGTGATGCCTTTCGTTGTATTTTACTTGTCCTTGGTTGAGTAAATGTATATGTTTTGATAGATATATAATTGTATGTAAAATTTAGTTGTAAACAAAGATTTGAGTGCTTTATACAAATATTTTGCAATTGCTAGGGAAGATTTATAATAAGTTTTAGTGAGATAAAATCTTGACTGATGGAATACTTTATACATCCATTTTATATACTTACAGTTATAATACTTAAAAGGTACTTATGAGAAATGATACAAAGAAAAAAGTATGTTACTTATCAATAATTAATAGAAAATATTTTAGGGTTAATTACCAAAAAAAGCTCAAACTTTCCTCAATTTTTCAATTATAGCCCGAACTTTAAAAAGTAGCAATAAAGTGTTTAAACTTTCAATTTTTTTCAATTCTAGCCTGAACTTCAAAAAATAGTAATAAAATACTCAAACTTTCAATTTTTTTCAATTCTAACCCAACGTCAATATTTCCGTTAAGTTTGTTGATGTGGTTTGCCAGGTGTTTTAGAAATCTTAACTATTAATACAAGTCAGCCAAAATTAACATAACAAATAAAGATTAATGAAATGACATTGTTGTTTACTGGATGAACTAAGTACCTTTTTGAAAAGAAGACTATTATTTTGTTCTCTTAGGGACCAATAAAATATTGCTTTTAATGGAGGAGAAAATCATAAAGAAAATTTTGCTACTTGGGGTTGTTGGTATCCCTTAAATTCCAAGTGATAAAATTCATTGAGAATTAAGGAGAATAGAATGAATCTTCCTCCTTGATTCATAACTGGGGCCTTTCTAGAAAGAGTGCTTTTAGTAACTGGTGATGTTAATGGTTGAAGTATTGGAATACTTCTCTATTTAAGCAAGTTTTATAATATCATTATAAGAGTTCATGATAATTAGAACTTCATTAAGTTAAATCTCAACATTCTTATCCTTGCTTAAGAATGTCTATGCCAAGTTATTTCTTTTGATAGCTCCTCCATTTGTTTAATATGTTCCACTAACTTTAGACCATTTGGTTATCTAGTATGATCCAAAAAACTCACACTCAATGTCATTTTAGTTCAAACTCCCCAAGTTTACACAAACATTTAGAGACCATGGTAATTGTTTAAATGAAGATCCCAAGTTTTTTTCAGCATGATACCAAAAAACAACCTCCAACCCCCAAAAAACTTAACTCTTTGAAATGATCTTTTCTAGTTTAGATTATCTAAGTAAGTATTAAAGAGATCTTACTTACTTATGAATTTATCTTAAATTGGGATCTTTTAGTTCAAATTTATTTAATTCCATTTAACCTTTGAAGAAAATAGATCCATTATAATAAGGGGTTAAAAGATATGTTCAATCTATAACAATAACAACAAAATCCTAATAAGAATCCTGCTGAGATGCGGGATCTGTGGACATCTAAAAGTACACAGCTTTAATCCTAGTTAATAAAGAGGTTGTCTCCAATAAAGGACTTGCTTAATCTCTTAATCCAAGCATAGTTATGCTTTAGAAAAAGTTCAAGCATATGATATTTTCTACGTTTGCAAATCTCTCGTTTGTAATTAACTAACCCTAAACAACTTAAAACATACTTATAATAGAAGGATTGTTATTAAATGAAATCCTTCTAACTAACTATCTTTATTAAAGCATCTTATGACTAATTCTTACACCTTAGCATTCATGATCATTACTTTGGAAACCTCTCCTACATTAAATTAGTTTATGTCTTGAAAAACTTTACCATTCGAAAACAATTGTAGACCCTTCTCTCACACACTTAGCCTGACGTGCTCAGTGCTACCCTTAGCTTGTAGTAATGGACTTCGTTATCAATATACTCTCTTTATACTTCAAGAGAATTCTTTGAAGACGGGATAATAGTGGGGGAGATTATTCGACGTAATATATGTAACTCTACCATCTTGAGCTAATAAAGGGCGCAAGCAAGTCTTGTTCAAGCCCGGCGACTGGGTATGGGTGCATATGCAAAAGGAACAACTTCCTTCTCAGAGAAAGAATAAACTAGATGCAAGAGGAAATGGACCATTCCAAGTCCTTGAGATCTGCTAGGTGAGTATAGTGTTAGTGCTACTTTTAATGTTTCTGATCTTTCCCCTTTCAAATTTGACATAGGTTCGGATTCGAGGACGAATCCTTTTGAAGAGGGGGAGAATGATACGAACCAAGGTGGTGACACTCAAGGTGTCGTTTTTCCTAATGGCTCAATAACTAGGAGCAAGGCGTGACATATGAAGATCAAATTGAATACTTTTGTTCAAGAGTTCATCTCTAGCAAATTGAAGATAGCTTATGGTGATCGTGAGAATTCGAAGCACAAGAATGAATCTCATTGGATTCATCTCGAAATTTTGGGAAAAGGCCAATGATAGTAGCAGCCTATATTGTTGAAGAAGAGCCTAACATATGTCCCCATTTGGCATCCCATAAAACCCAAATTTACTACAAATTTGGAGATGTCTACATTCGATGAACTTGAATAAGAATTTGCAACAAGGGGTAATTCCTATTGACATCCGTCAAATAAGATAATTCCTAATTATCTTCTATCTACCATGGAGATTAGATTGATCGACAATGCCAATCTTTGGCAATTATTTGTATTTATCCCTTAGTTGATTATTATTTGAGTCATCACTTAATTCTCATTGGTTGATACACATCATATATGAGTTTTAAGTAAATTCTATTGGTTAGATTAATTTTTATCTTTTCTTTTACTAGATTATTATTAGGAGTTCGTTTAGTTTACAACAACTCTTTTACCTTGCCTATAAATAGGCGTCATTGTTAAGCATAGGGGACAGATTGAATAAATTGAGTATTTTTGTTTCTTTTTAAATTTGTGAGATGCAAATTTTGAGAGTTGAGTGATTCTTCTCTTGTTGGTTTTTGGAGTTTGTTACTTTTCGAATCCCACGGAGTTGCAAGTCTTCAAACTTTGTTCCCGATTATCGACGTTTCTAGGAGTCCGTCTTCTAGGGGTTTCATAGGGGGTCCGCTCAATAATTGATTTTTTTTTTGTTACAAGTTAACCAAGAGTTCCATAGGATTCGAGATTCAGGAAGTCACACTTGTGCGCAATTCAATTCATTGTGGGTATTTCGTGTCTAGATCCGGAGGTTCCGCATCACTAAGTCTCTCGCTTTCTATTCTCTGGCTCTCGTTAACTTAAATATATCATTTTCTCCATCTTTATTTTCCAATCGTTGATATAATTTCTCGTAAACTTTGCTTGTAACTTCTAAGACTATCTACTTTGCCTCTTTCTTTGTCAATTTGTAACTTGCTTTATTAACTATCCTCTCAAATAGAGCTATATAGATAACTTTTTTAATCTTAATATTTTCTTGTACATCTTCATTCTACCACCAAGACAATCTTTCTACTCCTAGGCTCTTTAGAAATATCCAAGATTTTTTTTAGCTATATTCCTTAAAAGAGTTGCTACTCTCTCACACAAATTATTAATTATTTATAAAATATAAATAAAGATAAGAAATTGATTATCTTATTTATTGATATTATATAATAAATAAAAATTCAAAAAAGGCTTAATTTATTATTATATTATATTAATGTATTTACAATTTTAATAAAATGAATTAATATTAAATATTAATTAAATATTATGTACATAAATCAAAATATTTAACATATATCACTTACTGTCTGCGTAAAAAAAAGGTGGGTCACATATTTGTTTCTTAAGCATTTTTAATAGAGAACATTAATTGGGGGAAGTTTTGAAAAATTTTGGATAGACATGAAAACTCTTTGAGAGTTTTTTGAAGTATAAAGAATTTTAGTAAAAATCAAAGTAGGTTTGACAATAAGGTTAAAATATAATTTGACTTGGCTCAAAATCAATAAAAAAAGTCTAATTTAATTATGTCTAAGCCTAAAATAAAAGATTTTTAATTGTGTTTTAGATTTGAAAAATGTTGGATTGAAATTTTGCTAACTCAACTACTTTTTCTAAGGTCTAATTGGGTTTTAAATTTAAGTTCATAAATTATGACTCAGGAGAAGGGTTTATAATAAAATAAAATAAAATAAGATAAAAGAAAAATGTTTCATATTATATCTCATTATATCCTACACATTAAAAATAAGTTACTTTCAATTTGAGAGGTTTAGGATGTAATGTAGAATGATAAACAATATTTTATTATATTATATTATGAAATTTTCTTTCAAATAATATTTCAGTATATTACATTATAATGAATCATTATATCCCTTTTAAATAATAATTATTTAATATTACATTCATTTATATTTTATTTTATTATAAATTATTTTATTTTATTCCATTTTTAGTAAAACTTTTTGTCCAATCAAACACCACCCTATGCAATCAAAATAAAAGTAATGTTACTACGTGGCAATGCATAATTTGTTGAACCAGAAAGAGTAGACGCTGTGCTGCATAAAATTCCTATCCAATTAATAAAAGCCCAATAGAAATTTTGAACTTGAGAAGCAGAACCATTTCAATAAGCGCGCGAACCATATTCGGTAAAAAATAGAAATAGCAGAGTGATGTCGACAGCGAAGAAGAGCTCTGCGAAACGAAACGCCGAGACGGTTATCGGAAAGTCAGAATCCAGATTCCAAGTCGAGGACGACATCGATGATCTCCATCTCGATCTCTCCAGGTCCGTATTTTCGCCATAGTTTCTTGTTAATTCTTAACAGTGTTTCATTTTATTTTCTGCGATATTTGCAGCGATATCAAGGGAATAATGTCGGCGTTGCACCAGATTAGAGAGAAGGCGCAGAAGGATGGTGAAAAGAAGAGTGAAGAGACAATTTCGAGGCGAGTTTACTCGGTTCTTACTAAACTGACTCGCTGCTTATTCAGTTATCTGTTGATCTAGTCCCATTTCAAAAGGTTTCAGTGTGTTCGCTCCTTTTGGATCAGCGTAATTTTATGAATTCATTATATCTTCAATGGATTGTTGAATCATAGAAAATTTCCTGAATATGCTTTAGAGTGCAATTACAGAGACTTGATTATTTTAGTTACTGAGGTGATCTTTAATTATTTAACTGATCTGTGATTAGATTGACAAATCCGAAATTGTTTAATCAAGTATTCAAAGAACATTCAAATCTATATACACGAATTTCTATATTATGGAAAGAAATTGCTATTTGGTAGCAGTGTAGCGTGTGAGCTGAAGTCGACGATTGCTGAGTTGAAGTCAAAAATTGAGAAGGAAAGGTGAATTAGAAACTAGATCTGCTTGAATAGTTTTCCTTTTCGCCACATTTTCTTGACTTTACTTTTCATTTTCAGGCAAAGTTTTGCCAAGGCGCTTTCAAAGAGCTCGAAGGAGGTTTGTAGCGAGCTAAGTGAAAGTTGGATAAGATTGGGTGTTTACTATGGTTCATGTAGATCACTTTTTTCTTCCAATTTTAGCAACTAATTGGTCGACACTTTCTGTTAATACCCGAGTGCTTGCAGTGTGAAAATTGCTTAAAGAATGAGACTGCGAAGTTTAAAGAGATATATGAAAAGTTTTGCAAGGACAAAGAAGCTCATCTGCTGGCCCTACAAGGTGCTTTCCTACCGTACGATTAAAAGCTTTTACCATTTATTCAACGGCTTTTCTGTCTTATCGCATGTTAAAAAGATCGACCTACATGTAAGATCGTGATCACAAGGACTACTGTCCAACTTTAATTCTATATGTTTGCTTTTGGTTGATTTTGATGTACGTGCATGAGCAGAGACTATTTCCAAATTCGAGGAAGACAAGGAAAGGATGTTCATGCGTTATGAACAATTGAGTAAGTACTGTGCAACTTGGCCATTTATTTAACGGTGCGGAACATAATTGTTGATCTTAAAGAAAATCAATAATAATTGCCAGGGAAAAAAGAGAAAAGCATGATATCTGTAAATGAGAAGGCTTGTGCTGATAGAATTGCGAACTTGGAGGAGTCCTTGAAAAGGAAAAAGCAGGTAAAAACTTTGTTATAGAAATGAAATCACCGTAGATTGCTCTTGCTCTCCCTCGTGTCCATAACTTATTAAATTTTATGTCATTGAAACACAGGATGACAAAACTTTTAGCATTTTGAGGAGAACTCTAGGTTCCTTCCTTGAAAATGCCTCAGATGTCGATGATTGAAGATTGCATCAATAGTCCTTACAATTGATGTAAAATCCTCCTTTTTCTAAGAAACTGGAATATATACTTTTCATCTTGTCAGTTGTGGCTCTGCCCCTTACTATAACCCATTTGGATAGAAAATAATCTTTAATAAGAACATTATTGTCACAATTCCTCAAATTCCATTTCCATGAAAAATAGTAATGAAACCCTAAAATAATCTTATACATAATGATTTTTATGGTTCCTAATAAATTAAGTTAATATGTTAATATTTCTAAGGATTCTTATATAATTATGTAGAGTCATATAATAAATTAATAATTTACTAAAATTATAACTTCCCATAATTTATGATGATATTTTCTTGAAATATGGATATATTATAACATGTTTATTTTTAAATTGATTAAATCTTATTTGTAATTTTTCTTATTAATTAAGCTCAGATTATCAAATTGCAATAAATATAACAAATAATTGGCTCAGTGATTTATATTCGATTTATTAAATTGGTAAAATAAAATGAAATTTTGGTTAATAAAATGTATGTTCACTGAATTATGAATAGACTTTATTAATTAATAAATTAATAATTAACCAATAAATGAATATCTATTTTAATTTATAAATTTTATGTAGTTTAAATGTTATTACTTTTCTATATAACTTACTTTTAATATGGTAACACAATTTGAATTTAAGTAGTAGGTTTGGTAATTCCTCTATACTTAAGTGATAATCAACTAAGGCTAGGAATGTTAATAGCAATTTTTATGGAAATTAAAAAGGATTGTAATCCAAAAGAATATAGGCGAACTCTTACATACGTACAACCAAGAGATCACACTAGTTAAGTCTAAATATCAAGGTATGTAGCCTGAGAATTGGGGATATAGTACGCTAACATTTGTTTAATTAAGACTCCATCTTAATAGTTACAATGCTAGAGAATTTTTGCATCACTAAAGTTACTTAGTAGAAGCTCCTTTATGCTAAACAAGGTTTTCTCTTTGAAAGCTTAATGAATGTTGTTTGTTTGGAGTTGAATCTTCTTAGATTCCTTTTCTTCCAAGTTTCCAAGCTTGCACGGATGACTAACAATCATAGATAAAATCCAGTAAATCATTGAAGTATCTAAAAACCAATTCCTTGATTTCATTATGACCTCGTACTTTCTCCTTAGCAATGTTTTGAAAACAGGATCGAAAGTTAAAATGGTAAGATAAGAGGTTTAAGGTTTAAAAAGTTTAACCAAAATTAGATCATCATAAAACATTTTAATAATTAAATAAAATTGAAGAATTTGAAATATTATTGAATTAGATTATCCTTAATTTAAAATATAATTGAAAAAAGAGATCGTTAAATAAAAAATATATAATTTATTATGGTTTATAAAAATTGATTAGTTTGCAAACACTGACCGATTAATTAATAAACTGATCAGTTTTTAATAATAAATATTATTAAAATAAATTGAACTAAAAAATTAAAAATTGAACCAAAAAATTGGTCTATTTAACATTTTCATAGTCAAACGGGATGAGCTAGTTTAGTTATTTAATCATTTTTCCTAGAGTCCATACTTAAACAAGATTGTTCATATCAAATAGGATGAGCTAGTTTAGTTATCTAATCATTGTTCCCTAGAGTCCATACTTAAACAAGATTGTTTTGAAGAAGAAAATAAAATCCCTGATTTTTGTCTTGACAGTGACCTGTGGGCTTCCCAGGCCTTAATGAAAATTTCCCATGCTTCCTTTTCCTTAATTATTAACATTTCATTGTTAGGATCCATATAGAGCCAACATTGTGTAAAATTGAACTTCCTTCTAGTTTCCTCGATGTCTAGTTTTTTGTTAACTGTAAAAGCTCTATGGAAAGCTTTTAGCTTGTCTTTCATTATCTTGAACTTGCTTACAGACGAATTGTTCAGATCCTTAGATATTCTAGTTCATTGCCCTCCTTCATAAGCTCAAAAACCGTGATGTTTAACGAGAAAATTAAAAAATCTGAAAGGGGTAAGTCAAGGTGTGGCTTTAACTCGATTGTGAACTTCAACTGGGGAGTGGTTAACTTCATAAACCAGTATCCTTATGCAAGCCTTGAAATCCATATAAGGAGCCCCAGCCCCCAGAGCCTAACCCCCCTTCAGATTCAAAGTTGTATAGAGTGCAGTTGAAGTCTCCAATAATTAACCATAGGCTTGGATACCAGTGGACATATTACAAAGTTCCTATCATTTTTCTGGAAAGCAATATTAGTAGCATAGATAAAAATGAAGAAGTGCTCCTAACCTATAATTATCATTAAGGCTTATATGTCTGTAGCTTGGTTAATGGAGCAATGTCTCCACGCCAGTGATTCTTACCAATCTCCAATCACACCAACTAGTGTTTGGACAGGATTGGTCGACTTTAGTTGGTGTCACATGCTGGCTCCTCTGGAGCTGGCGTAATAAGTCCATTTTTAACACCCAATTTTTGTGGCCTCCTCACCTATTTCTGTGATTTTGTCTTTTGCAGAGCACATGTCACAATCGACTGATTGGCACCAGCGAGGAGATGCGGGTCAACGGCTCCGCCGAACACATCTCATAGGATGGCGGCCCCCTCCTACTGGGTGGGTCAAGCTCAACACTGACGGCGCTTGCAACCGTTCCTCCTATTCCGCCACCGCTGGGGGCTTTCTCCTGGACAACACAGGTACTTGGCTTGGCGACTTTGTCCAGAACCTCGGATGGTGTTCGCCGGTCTCTGCAGAACTTTGGAGAGTGTATACTGGACTCATGCTAGCGTGGCGCTTAGGCTATCGACGGCTTGAACTTGAGGTGGACTCGATAATGGCACTTAATCTTCTATCCTCATCGCCCCGACTGTTCGAGACCCACAATTCCATAATCACAGGGATCAATGAACTTTTCACTAGGAATTGGACTGTGGTACACCAACATATCTACCGCAAGGGCAACCGATGTGCAGACTGGTTAGCGTCCTATGCCAAACACTTTGAGCTAGGTACCACTTATTTTGAAGCTACTCCTATTGGGTGCCATGTACTCCTCTCGGAGGATTAGTCAGGATTCTGTTTCCCTCGGCTCTTTGTGTAATCTATCTTCTTCCCTCTTATAAAAAAAGGATGAATACATTAAAAAGTGATAAAATGATATGTGAAAATGTCAATTTTATTATGATAATGTTAACCATAAATGTAAGAGACATAAGGCATAATTGACTTATATTCTTAGTTTGATTTGTCTTTTAAGCTTTATATTAAATATTTATTAATTTATATAATATCAATAATAAATTTATAATCATCCTATTTATCATATTTTTATTTAATCTTAAATGTTAAAATTTTCAATTTTAAACTATTAGCAACGTCAATTAATTAAAGATGTCAATTTTCTTTACATGTAAATAAACCTCATCGTCATGTTTTAAATAATAAAAATTTAAATAACAGCAATCAAGATAAAAATAATTAAAATAAAAGGTTAACATAAGTTAAATGACTAAAAAATTTAATCTTAAGTGATAAAATGTTGGAAATTATAGATTTATTATAGTAAGACTTTAGATAAAGTAAGTAGAGAAATGAATTCACGCGGCCGGCTCATATTTTCTTAAACAAATTAACAAAATGATATTATTTTATACTTTTTCTGTTGTCCGATTAACCCGGGTTAAAGTCAAGCCGGGTCAGGCTATATTCGTATTCCCTACGTTTAATTCAAAATGAAGATCTTTAGACTAAGTTTGAAACAAAATTATATTATGAGCTTCAATCCTAATTCTTCACAAATTTTGTGTAAATATAACATTCTTGCTCAAATAGTAATTTATTGTTAATTTATAATATTGGCGGAATTGAGCAAATGAATCTTTTCCTTTTTTTACATATATGCAGACGGTGTGCAATCGACATCCAGCCGACCCTTTTTCTTCCTAAAGAAAACATAAACATGTACATGTGTACATGTGAAAGCCAAATTTAGTATTCTCAAACGCCGTCTTTTCCTTGTTTGTTACAGATGCATCCTTTTCAGGTGTTTTATTTATTTCTTGCATTGACAGACTGCCGAATACTGCCACTCCTGAACGATCAACTTGTCGTTCATCTACCTTTAGTTGTCTTCTCCGCGAACAAGTACATATATACTTTATTTTACTTATTAACTGGGCAGGGTACATGTACATGTATGTCTCATTATTCAACTAACAGTCCTTTTCAACAGATGCTTCTCCATGGGCCCTTGACCTTCACAGCGACACTCCTGCTTTCAAATCACGTCTTCCCACCATTATTGATAAAGATACTTCGTGATTGCAAAATCAACAGCAGGTGTTTATAGCCTTATTGTCCTCTTTCTTTCTTCGAAAACCACCTTTTGGCGCTTAGTTATTATCATGGACATGGTAATGTAGCTTTTACGATTTTCCTCTGACTTGTTTTCTTGGCTTGTACGTGTTAGTGCTGAGTGCTGACTTATCATCATATGTTGCTAGTCCAGTGATCAATTTTCCCTGCGTTATAAAGCATCTTGAAATTAATAATTTTCCATACCTGGTTTCGATAAAGAAAACATGATACCTTATCTAAGTAGAAAATAAATTTAGTTTCTCTCCGCTTCTCCCTTTCTTTTCTCTATATACTCTATCATGAATGTTTGAAGTTGTTCTAATTCTTTTCTCTATATACTCTATCAGATGAATGTTTGAAGTTGTTCTAAAAAACGTATATAAGAAAATAGAGAGATGACCAATTTTATATGTGCCTTTTTTTTAATCTAATACGTCCATCAAGTATCAATATGTCATTAATTAACAGATGAGATTTTTCTATATTAATAATTTCCCTAATAATATCAGATATTGAGTAGTTATATCTATATGGAAAGTTATTAGCCTCAATTCTTAAGTTTTAGGCCATTTGGAAAATTGCCTTACGGCAACTTCCAACATTCTCCCACTTGGCTTAAAATTGGATAAAACTAATGTATAAGTATGATGCATTTACAATTAAGCACCAAAACTCATCCTCAAAAATATCATCATTATTTAAATATGATAAAACACTAAATGTGGGTTATGGCGGTTGTATATATATTACATAGCATACTCCCTTCCATATACCACAAACACCAGTGTTTTACTATACTAGACCTATAAATGACATAAATTTCATCATGGTCTATAGTAATGTTTCTAGTAAATTCAAATTATGACATGTCATAATACAATTATGTGCACATTATAACTAGAAACAATAAATGGTGTATATCATAAACATATCAATGAGCTCAATATGTCAACTTCATTAGATACATCATTCAAAAGGACAACCAAGTCCTATTCTTTGTACATGTTCTTTAAATGTCTTTGGTTGTAAACCTTTAGTCAACAAATCTACTATCATGAGATCTATTCTTATATGTTCAATAGACACTCTTAGTTTCTAAACCTCTTCCTTAACGACAAAATACTTTAGTTCTATATGTTTGGCAACTCTTAAGTATTTGTTGTTTTTGAAGAAGAACATTGCTGCAGAATTATCACAATAAATTTTGAACAACTTAATAATGGTGGCGACAACCACAAGTCCTGAAATTAAGTTGCGCAACTATAATGCATGTATTGTGACTTCCAAACATGCCACAAATACTACTTCCATGGTGGATGAGGCAATGATAGATTGTTTAGCACTTTTCCATGATATTGCTCATTCGAAAAGAAAGAACAAATAACCATAAGTTGACTTTCCACTTTCAATGCATCTAGCAAAACTTAAATCTGAGTATCCAATCACTTCCAAGTGATTAGATCTTCTATACACAAGCATGTAATTCTTTGTGCCTTGAAGATATCTTAAAACTTTCTTTGCAACTTTTCAATGATCAATTCCAGGGTTACTTTGATACTTGCCTAGCATTCCAATTGCAAAACTAATATCCGGTCTTGTACAAGTTTGTGCATACATTAGACTTCCCATAACAGAAGCATAAGGAATTGATTCCATTTGCTTTCGCCCTATATCATTTTGCGGACATTACATAAAACTAAATTTATCTCCTTTTTGAACCAGAACAATTCTAGAAGAACATTTTTGCATATTAAATGTCTCTAGAATTCTTTCAATATAAGATTTTTTAAGACAATCCCAACAATCTTTGTGATCTATCATAGAATATTTCAATTCCTATCACATAAGATGCCTTTTCCATATTTTTCATTTCAAAATTCTTGGAGAGATAATCTTTTGTCTCATGCAACGTACCCGAATCATTAAGCATAAGCAAGATATCGTCAACATATAGGACTAAAAATAAAATTTTGCTCCCACTGATCTTTCGGTACATATAACGATCAACAATATTTTCTACGAAACTAACAGAGGTGATGGTATTATTAAACTTAGGGGCTGTTTGTTTCCGTTTTTTTCTTCCGTTTTTTGTTATCGTTTTTGTAAAAAGAAAAACAGGTAAGTAAAACGTGTTTGGTTTACTCTGTTGTGATTTTTTGTTTCTGAAAATAAAAAAACCACAAAAGTTTTACAGAAACCAGAAACATCGTTTCTCTGAATTTTGACAACATGTTTTCTTCAACAGAAAAACAACATATCCCTATTTTCTATCTCGATTAATAATAATAATAAAAAATACAAAATTTATATTAATAATTAATAATAATAATAATAAGATAATTAATTTGGTATAATAAAATTAATAATAATAATAATAAGTAGAAAATTTATAACAATAATTAAAAAAACAATAGTAATAATAATAATAATAATAAATATTATTATTAAATAATAATAATAATAACTTATTAAAAATTAAAAATAATAATAATAACTTATTAAAAATTAAAAAATTAAAAATAATAAATAAATAAATAAATAAATAAATAAAATTAATAAGAATAAGAATAACTTAATAATAATAATAATAATAATAATAATAATAATAATAATAATAATCATAATCATAATCATAATAAATTAATAATTATAATAATAACTTTTTAAAAATTAATAATAATACGAATAATTTATTAAAAATTCAAAATTAAAATAATAATAATAATAATTAATAAAATTAATAATAATAAGAGTAACTTAATAATAATAATAATAAATAAATAAATAAATAATCATAATAATAACTTATTAAAAATTAATAATAATAAGAATAACTTAATAATAATAATAATAATAATAATAATAACCAAACATATTTTTATTTTCAGTTTTTATTAGAAATCTCAACCAAACAAGTTTTTGTTTTCAGTTTTTATATTGTAAATCTCAACCAAACAGGTTTTTGTTTTTTTAAAAAAAAAAAACAGAAACTAAAAACAGAAAACAGAAACCAAAAACCAAAAACAACAACAAAAAAATAAAAGTGGAACCAAACGGCCCCTTAATATATCATTGCCTAGAAACCTATTTGAGTCCATATATTGATTTCTTAAGTTTACACACCAAATGACCTTTTCCTTCAATTGAAAAATTTTCAAGTTGATCCATATAAACTTCCTCTTCAAGATTTCCATTCTGAAAGGTTGTTTTCACATCCATTTAGTTTAAATCTAAATCAAAATGAGCTACTAGTGCTATAATAATACGCAACGAGACTTTCTTTGAGACAGGTGAAAATGTCTCTTTATAATCACTGTCATCCTTTTGTGTATATCCTTTAGCAACAAGTCTAGCCTTATATCGTTAGATTTTTCCATTCGAGTGAAGTTTGAACTTGAAAACCCATTTACACCCAACTCGTTTGGAACATTCTAACAATTCAACAATATCCTAGACTTTGTTATCATTCATGGATTTTAACTCTTCCTTCATAGCATCAATCCACTTTTCTAACTTAGCACATTCTATGGCTTGTGAAAATGAAGCTGGTTCTTTATTAATGCTAATATCAAGATCTGATTCTTACAAATAAACTTCATAGTTACTTGAAATAACTGATTTCCTTGTTCTTTGAGATCTTCTCAAAGGTATTTCTTGTGACTCATTTGCTTCAGATCTGTATGAGTTAGTTTTTTAGAGGGATATTTCATCATTCAAATGTTGTTCATTGTTGTCAGTACATTCTTCAACAATTGGAACAACAATGGACAAAGGAACACTTACACATATAGGATCATTTATCTTTACTTCCTTTAAGTCCATAGTTTGTTGTCCTCACTCCCACTAACTTCACCATTTTAAAAAAATTTTGCATTACTAGTTTCCATTATTCTTGGACTATGGTTTAGATAATAAACTATATGCCCTTTAGATTTCTTTGGATACCCAATAAAGTAACCATTAACAGTTCGAGAATCTATCTTTTTTTCATGTGGATTATAAACTCTTGCCTCTGCTGGGCAACCCCAAACATATAAGTGCCTTAAACTAGGTTTCCTATTTGTCCATAACTCAAAAGGAGTTTTGGGAACTTCCTTACTAGAAACACTATTCAGTAGGTATATGGCTATTTTTAGCGCATACATCCACAAGAATTTGGGTAATAATAAATCACTCATCATGCTCCTAACCATATCTATCAACGTTCTATTATGTCTTTCTGCTACACCATTTTGTTGAGCTGTATATGACATAGTGTATTGTGCACATATGCCATGTCTTTCAAGAAGTTTAACAAATGGACTTGAACATCGTCCCGTTTCATCATATTTTCCATAATATTCACCACCTCTATTATATCTTATGATTTTCACTTTTTTGTTTAATTGTCTTTCAACCTCATTAATGTATACTTATAAAACATTCACTGCTTGAGATTTTTCTTTAAGCAAGTAGACATATGCATAACATGAAAAATCATCAATAAAGGTGATCAAATATTTTTCCCCACCAAAAGATGAAGTATATAAAGGTCTACATACATTATGTATAATTTAAAGAAGCTGAGTGCTTCTTATAACTCCTTTCTTGTTATGTCTGGTTTGCTTTCTTTTAATGCAATCCACACACGAACCAAGATCAGTAAAATCTAGATTATGTAGAATCTCATTCTTTACTGATCTTTCTTTGGATGTATGACCCAAACGTTTATGCCATAAAAAAGCTAATCTTTCATTAAACATACTACTCTTAATTCCAATACTTTGATGCACAGTAAATAAGTATTCAAAAAATTGATTATCAAGTTTCAATTTATATAAACCATCAACAAGATTACCAGAACCAATAAGTCTAGAATTCTTATATAAATTGAAACAACCATATCAAATAGTAAAATTAATACCATAATCATCCAACTTTGAAACAGAAATAAGGTTCCTAGAAATTGAAGGTATATAAAGAGTCTTTAATAGGTCTAAATAATAACTAGTATCTAGGACCAAACAATAAGTCCTTATGTCTTTAATTTGAGCCTTGTTCTGATTTCCCATATACAGGAAATTCTCAGTTTGGCTTATGGTTTGGATTGTAAGGAATCCCTTCATTGTATTGGATACATGATTAGTAGCTCCAGAATAAGCCACCAAGTATTACGAGGGACATCAATTAAATTAGATTTGAAATATACAAAAGTCTTAGATATACCTTTATTTTCAAACCATGCCTTAAATTTAAGGCAATCTTTCTGATAGTCTCCTTCTTTCTTACAGAACTGCCACTTACCATTATTTTCTTCCTTCTTTTCAACACAAGATGCTTTAGCAGGTCTTTGCTTTTTCTTAAAACTTTTGGCTTTTACCTTTGGTGCTTTACTAGCTCCTTGAAATGTGAGGTTGACTTAATGACTTCCCATGTTCTTTAGTATATTTTCCTGTTGAATAAGCTTGCCAGTCAATTCATTAACATCCCACTTAATAGTGTTAGAGTTAATTTGAAAAGCACCATATTCAGGAGGCAGTGAGTTCAAAATAAATTGTACTAGAAAGGAGTCATCTACAGTCATACCTAATGTCTTCAATCTTGCAGCAATATTAGTCATCTCAATGGTATATTCTTGCATACTCCGAGACCCATTAAACTTACATAGTCGTGAGTTGTGCCATTACTGTACCAACAAATGACTTGTCTGCAGAACGAAAGCATTCTTCCACAAACTTTAGGTATTTCTTTGCATTTTCTATTTGTGGAATAGTAGTCTTGAAGTTATTCGTTATAGTTATTCGCATAAACCATGGTTTTCAAACCCGGATCTGACCGGACCGGCCGATCCGACCGGTGACCGGTCGGTGGTCCGGTCCGGTTTATCCTTCAAAATCGGTTACAAATTAAACCAATCTGAACCGGTCAAAACCGGTCAATTGACCCGGTCCGACAATTTTTTTTATTTTTTATTTTTTTTAATTTTTTGAATTTTTAATATTATATATAATTAAATATAATTATTGCATAATTATTAAGTCACACCGGCCGGTCGAACCGGTCAAACCGGTGACCAGTAAGGCCACCGGTTCGATGACCGGTCCGGGTTTCAGAACATTGGTATAAACATAAGGCTCAATTTGTTAGACCTTATCCAAGCTTTATATTTGGACTTCTCTTCTTGACTAATTAAATCAGTAATAACAGTGAGTTGTTCTTCCAAAAGTGACAAGTCAAGATCCAACACACCTAAGTGGAAATTGATTGTTCATTCCATTCAGAGAAGTTCAAACCATTAAATATGATAATAGAAGAACCTTGTGAATGAAGTGAAATTGTTGCAAATAAAACATAGATACTCATAATTAATTCTATTATTGATTCAGATCAAACCTCAGAATATATTATATAACACCTTTAGGTATATACTACAACACACAATCATAAATAAATGTCACTTTTCATCATTATCAAGAAATTAAAATTCTTAACCAAACACATATATCTTCTTTGGATAAACAAAATATATTTGACTTAACAAATTTAATTTCTTCAATCATATTCCTTGATCATAGAATAAATGATTTTCCTTTGAACAAATCCTAAAGTTCTAATAATCAATAAACGTCATTTATTCATCAATTTGCCTAATTGACATTTTATGAGTGTCACGAATAAATGACTATTTTATGCATGATATTTTCATCGTTTATTTTAATAAAATTAGTTTGATCACTTCGGTGATTACAAACTAATTTTAATTATACTGTAAAATATAAAAAATAATAATATATATTCATATGATGAAAATATAATTCCAAAAGTTACTTTGGATCACGCTTTGCAAAAACCACGCACTTTAGCAAAAACCATGTTCATACGGTGACTTTGGATTAATGCTTTGGCGAAAATCAAATTCATAAGGCAGATAGCACTTCGAAAGCGTTTTATGCTGAAAAGAACGACATCCAAAACATGGCTTTTACAAAGGCTGTTGTTTTTGCTTCATACTTTATCCGTATATTGATACATCACGTAAAATGAACACAAGATTAGAAGACAACATAATGACATACATTAAATGCATATAAGACAAAACAACACATAATAAATGTTAAAAGAGTGCATCTGGGAATCATAAGAAACACCAAAGGACAACGACAACATCCATTAAATGCATATAAGACAAAACACCACATATATTGTGAGAGAAGCACAGATTCTTCATACTGTCACAAGCATGAAGATTTCAACCATGTAAAAATTCATGAGCGGAACATAGGCGGAAGATAATAGATAAGTTCTTTAACACTCATTATTCACGATTTGCGGTGGAAAATTATAGATTTCTAAACATGCTTTAATTCCACGTGTAAGGAGAAATTGATTTTCTCTGTAATATAAAGGACCTTAAAATTAATAATTTTTACATACCTAGATTCGATGAAGACATGATATCTTAATTGCCTAAAAAATAAAATTAGCTTCTCTCCTCTTTTTCTTTTTTTTTTCTCTATATGCTTTATGAGATGGATGTTTGAAGTTGATCTTAAAAAAGTCTATAAGAGGATAGAGAGAGGATCAATTTTGATCTGATACATTCATTAAGTATTAATATGTCATTAATTAACAGATGAGATTTTTCTATGTTAACAATTTTCCTAATAATATCAGATTAAGTAGTTATATCTGAACGAGAAGTTACTAGCCTCGCTCCTTAAATTATAGGTCATTTGGAAAATTGTCTTACAACAACTTCCAACACAAATTCCTAAAAAGGAAATTTTCTTAAATATCTATACAGAAGTTCATGGAACTTCAAGAGAAATTACAAAAATCAAAGCATAATCTAACGCTATGGTTGATCACAATAATAACATTGAGATTTTTATGGTTTACAATGCTTACACACTTATAAATTATTAAGATTTGTACTGCACAAGCTCTCAGACAACGTGAATATGAAAACAACTTTTGCATGTGAAGAAAAATGCTTTTTTTTTCCTCTTTAAAGAGAGAAATGGATCTTGAAGCATTTATCCATGAGAAGCAGCTAAATAATAGGGGCTTAGTGGCTATACTACAGGTGACAACGATGTTGCTGACGTCTAGCACATATGTTGTATTGGCCATATCCCAAGTGGGGGGAAAACAAAGAAATAATGATGATGATTAGGCTGACTCTCTCTGGAAAACTCCTCTATTCTGTGTCCAAGTCACCTTATTCCTGATCGATGGTTTTATTTTGGAACGTACAAGATTTTATTAATGCAAAAGGTATCAGTTTTTAATATACAAAAGAAGAAAGAATACTATCTAGGGGCGATTAGTTTGTACGAGGGAATGATAATATAAATGAAAATGAATATAGTGAAAAATAGGAATGGATATTATCATTATAATTATTGGAATGAAATACATCAAACCCTTGTCCGTAATTTCTTTTTCATAGTAAGCCAAAGAATTAAAAAAAAAATTGGGAAGAGATGAGTGAATCAAGGACTATTAACATAAAGCTTCAGAGTTTTGATTTCTTATAATTGAAGGGATGACTTATTAGTGAAATAATCTAAAACGTAAAGTGTTCAAATCAAGCAAGCTTTTAACTCTATCTCTTAAATTAAGGACTTTCTTTAGAGACTAAGATGTATCAAATCTTAGTTTAACATCCTAGAATTTTTCCCTTTTAAATAGTTTAAATCAAAGTTATGAATATCGTACTGGACTCAGTACTGGATTGAGTTCTAGAATGGTACTGTACAGGTACCGGTCAGTACCGGATACCGTTTTAGGTAATTTTTTAAATTTATGAAATAGTCCCTAAAATTTTTAAAATTCGCAAAATAGTCTATTGGTATATTATACAGTTGTACTGTATACTTTACTAATTTACTGTTTACATCAACCATGTTTTCAAAAATGTTAATAATGACAATTAATATGAAATAACAATAATTTTCAATTGATAACCAATGTTCCAAATCCAATACCAAACAGAAGTTACAAAGCAATATACTTGGCAAATCACATAAAAGAGCCCCTGTGATATACTTGATTATTCATCTTAGCCTCTGTGTTTTTGATTCGTTCACCTTAGCCCCTATGTTTTTTATTCTCATTCAAGATACCCAATTAGGTGTTTTCGGACAAATTTGCCCTTAGATTATTGAAATACAGATTTTTTTTAAAATCTGTATACTGGTAAAAGAAAATAGATATACAACTGCCATACAAGTGTACATGGGCCCCACTCAAGTATTTAAAAAAGAAAAGAACCCTACTTTAACATCTGATCAAATAGAGAGAAAGCAAAGCAAACACAGTAATGGCAACATCCTATGGCCAAAAACCCTAAAATCCTGTTGAATTTACAAGACACCCATAGGAAAATAACAAGAAATCAAGCATT
>JAOTAX010000002.1:33604452-33623256 GCA_025629825.1 Erythroxylum guanchezii
TTATTATTTTACTTTGAATAAGTGCCCACTACTTTAGTTGTGCAGTAGTTAGACTTCCACGTTGTTAGTTTCAAGTATAGTTTTAAAAACCGGACCGGACAGGCCGGTCCAACCGGTTCGACCGGTGACCGGTCGGCTATCCGGTCCAGTTTATCCTTAAAAATCGGTTCTCAATTGAACTAGTGAGAACCGGTCAAAACCGGTCAATTGACCGGTCTGACCGGTCCGGTTCGACCACTGGTTCAACAATTTTTTTTATTTATTTTTTTTGGTATTTTTTAATATTATTAATAATATATATAGTTAAATATAATTATTGCATAATTATGACGTCACACCGGTTCGACCGACGGTTCGACCGGTAGTTGAACCGGTCAAACCAGTGACTAATAAAGCCTCCGATTCGATGATCGATCTGGGTTTTAAAACACTGATTTCAAGTAAATATGGCAGTAAATTTAGGAAAAGTTAGTTACTTCATTTGTATTTAAATTCAAGAGTTGCGCAGTTAAAAGAAAAAAAAGCTATTTTCAATCAAAATAAATCACTTGGGTCTGTTCTCACCATAAGCAGAACACTGTCAGAAAACTTGTAGCTTTGACTGGGACCTATCAGAACACAAACCCATTATTTCGGTCGCACTATTCTTCATGGGGGTGCAAAATATCGAGCCACTGGACGTGGTTTTGTGGTGCAGCACAAGAGCTTTGCTGACAATTACAGACTTTATGCTCGAAGTCATTTTGTGAAGGCAGTGGAACTTGGGGTCATTCTTACTGTCTATGCTTCAAATAGCCCTTTGGCAGCAAATACATTTGTTTACATTCTGATGACGACCTCAAGTTCGTTACTTGTACTGTCATGGATACTTTCTCCCTTTGTGTTCAACCCTTCTGGGTTTAATTGGCTAAAAGCGGTGCATGACTATGAAGATTTTATGGATTGAATATGGAATAGTGGTGGGATGTTTGCAAAAGCTGAACAAAGCTGGGAAACGTGGTGGTATGAAGAACAGGACCATCTAAGAACAACTGGTCTTTGGGGAAAACTATTGGAGATGATTTTAGATCTTCGCTTCTTCTTCTTTCAGTATGGTGTTGTATATCAGCTAAACATTAGTGGTGGGAATACGAGTATTACTGTTTACTTGCTGTCTTGGATATGTATGGTTGCTGTTATTGGAATTTGTATCATCTTAAAACTACACTACTCTACTGTCTGACGTACAAAGCTATTTGTTACGTACAAACTAAAAATGACAACACTTTATGTACACAAGAGTCAAGACAGAAACTATCTTAACAGCCCAAAAACCCTTAGTCTACCTTCGCTTTGGTTCAAACCCTTTTGAGTCTCTAAACCCCCGAGGCAAAAATATTGGTGTATTACACAAAATGGCCTCCCAACCAAAGCGGCGTTCCTCTAAGCAGCAGTCAAACTCCTCCATCGTCACCAAGTTCACTAACTCCGACATCGTCTCCAAGGGCAAGCACGCAGCCGGCGACGCCGCCTTCGTCACCAAGAAGCTCCTCCGCAGCACCGGCAAGGCCGCCTGGATCGCCGGCACAACCTTCTTGATTCTCGTCGTCCCTTTGATCATCGAGATGGATCGCGAGCAGCAGTTTAATGACCTCGAGCTCCAACAGCAGAGCCTTCTGGGAGCCCCGCCCGTCGCACCGACGCAGTAGGGTTGGACTCGATCTGGCTCTTGCGATTTAGGATTCGGATTTTGGACTTTTATCGTTGTGATGATGCTACCCTCTCTTAATTTTGTATTTCCCTCATAAACTTCATGATTTTGCTTTTATTTAGGGTTTTGTTCTAATTAATTTGGGTTAATGGTGTTTGCTTGGATCCTGATGCTTCGTGAAACTTGTTTCTTGGAGTGTTTGCGCTAGTTTGAGTTTGCTGATATTTGTGGGCTTGGAGGGTTACTGAATTGGATGAAATTGGTAGAATACAATAATTTACATGGGGCTGGAGTTATTTTTTCAATTAGAAATCGGAAAGGTTGATGCTTGAAAAGGGTTATTTGAAATTATATTTGAGTATTAGATCAATGCTAGGGGACCTTCACCTCAGTGCCAGCAAGAGCTGTCTGTTTTCTAGTACTATTATATCGATAGTGAAAACTTAGATCTTTCCTCCTAGTTTTGAAAAGCTTGGTAATGTATTAATATCTACTACTTGTAGAGTTGTGCAAAGGGGTTGTCTAATTATTGTTATATGGAATTTCAAGTGCCGAAATTTCAGCATAAGGTATTGAGTAAATTGCTCGCTGAAATCAAGTTGCAGTGGTCGTCATTTGAGAAAGGTTAATAATTTTGGCAATTTGCTAGTTTGGTCATTTAAGATCATTCAGCATTCATCTTTATATTATAAGCGTTATTCTCACAATTCATGATAGGACGACACTGAAACCTCAATATGTAGTTCAGCTTTATGAAGTCTCTCTCTGGATGGAGTAATTTGCTGTTATGAGAAAGCTACAAAGATTGACTTATACAGTGGCTTGTCCAGACTTGTCCTTTGATAGAACTCGTCTTTGAATACTAGATATGTTTAAAGAAGCTAAAGTGGCCTATTGATTTTACGAGTAATTATTTTGCCAAGGCTGGAAAGAGTAAGAGGAAAAAAAAGACAGGATTTGTGGAGCAGAGGACGTTCTGGAATGTGTTTAGGTTCATTTTTATTCCTTTTCACCTAACCATACTCTAGCTATCTTTCTTATTCAAGAGATGAGTCTTCTATAACACTAGCCTATTCATCTGATCTGCATAGAACCTTTATATGTAACTTTTTCTTACTTCATCCACATATGGAACTACCAGAAAGCTTAATATAAATGCATTATCCAATTTCTTTCAGAATATTCTTTCCCAAAATCAGCTCCAGTGTGTCGTGATCATTTTAACTCCAAATGTGCAGCCAATACCGTAATCATTTTTCAACTTATTGATAGTTACACTTGAAATTTTATGAAAATAGAGTTCATCAATAAGTACGATGAAGCAAGGAAAGAAGTGTTATCAATTTACCTCTTGAAAACGGAAACATTCTAAAATATAGGGGCATATAGATAAGGATCATCAGTAACAATGGTGGCATGCTCAATCTCCATTTTAGCATACGCCAAAGCAGCATTAGGTGACAAGGACGGAATGTACGGAATGTTTCTCTGAATTGTATCATGAAGAAACATGTTGACTGCTAAAAACTCTCTGTACAATGCTCATTTACAAGAAACTAAGAAGTATGCATAAATTCTCAACAATTCTACCTCAATATGAGGACCGAGAGGAGGAAACAACTTATTCCACTCATCATTTTCAATGCTCTGTTTCCTTCTCCTTTTAGATATAGAATTTCCTTGTTCAGAGATGGAAACATTTTTGTCCCCAGATAGAACCGTAGAATTAAGAGGAATGCCAGGTGTAATTGAAACCTGGCTGAATTCTTCAACTTTTGTCTCGGTAGAACTCTTCTCTAAATGCATGCCACTATTCAGGAAATTAAGTGGAATGCCAGGAGTAGTTGAAACCTGACTAAACTCTTCAACTTTTGCCTCTGTAAAACTCTGCTCTAAATGCATGCTACCATTCAGGGATATGGAGGAATAAGCCGGGGGATGGGAAGAAAGGAACCATGTTGTCAGCTGATTAGGAAATGCAAAACTTGGAACCAAAATTCCAACTAATGTCAATGTCGCAGCTACAAGAAACAGCTTCCTCCAATCTATTTTATTCCACACACAACTCCGTAATAATTCTCTCCTCAGGCTCTCAGCTACATGCCACAGTAACTGTGAGCAATACAATACATTATACATGTTGTATATATATATGCAGACACATAATCCGTATAAATAAGGATTTCCTAAAGTAAATGGAATTCTATAATCCGAAGATAAAGGGGAATTATAAATCCTTACACAAAGTGAAAAGATTACCTAAAAATCCTAATAGGAACACTAAACTGAAGAATTTCTTAATATAAATGGGAGTTGCAAGTCCTAGATACTGTATGATTTCCTAATATAAAAGGGAATTCTAAGTACTAGACTAAATTGAAGGACCCTCAGATAAATGCACAAAGTACAGAGCTCATACAAAGCCTGCAATATATTCACTGCTGCATTGCATTCAGATCCCTCTTTTGGTTCATCAGAAGTTCAATGAACAATATTAACTTGGAATGAATTTTCTCTAGTTGCATCATCTTGTAAGCCTCAGCAAACTTCCCAATCTGAATGTAGTTATCTATTTCATGGAAAAAAAATTCAACAATTGAAATCTCTTCCGAGTGATCTTTAAGAACCTTGAGAAGCAAGCATCTGACGCTATCATAAGCTTCAAGTACAGCACACCGCCTATATCTGAGAGTCCTTCAATTTAGTGATGTATTATAACTTAGAATTCCCTTTTATATTAGGAAATCATACAATATCTAGGACTTGCAACTCCCATTTATATTCAGAAATCCTTTAGTTTAGTGTTCCTATTAGGATTTTATAAATCCTGTTTATCTTAGTTAATCCTTTCACTTTGTGTAAGGATTTATAATTCCTCTTTATCTTCGGATTATAGAATTCCATTTACTTTAGGAAATCCTTATTTATACGGATTATGTGCCTGCCTATATATACAACATGTATAATGTGTTGTATTGCTCACAGTTAATTGCTTGTTTCTTCTTTTTCATAGACAAAAGATAGTATATTGAGGAGGAGAAGAAAGATGTTGACTCTGAAAGATTTTAAAGGCAGGAGGGAGGCTATAGAGAGGAGAGGCAGAGGAATACCGGATTCTTTGAGAGGCATTTTTTACTTAACAGAGGTTGCCGCCGTTGCCGCCGAGAAGTTGATCAAAGAAGACAACAATAGCATCAGGAATGCTATTTCATCATTCGAGTCTTCAAAGTTGAAACGTAAAAGATCTCCCAGAAATCAACCTGGCATATCCATGACTGAGTTCAATGTCGCAAGGAAAAGGTGCAAGACTACCCCTGTTGCAGCAAGCCTCGGAAACAAGAAGGAACGTGTGAAGCAACAAAAAGGACGAGTTTCTGGGGCCAACCCAACTCCAGACATGCCTCAGGAGTTCAAAAATCGCATTCAGGAAATGGGGGGCACAGTGGTTGAGTTGATCATACAGAAGCCATTGTTCGAGACAGACTTGAAGAAGGGTGAGGGACGCATGTCCATTCCCGCCAACCAAATACAGAGCCACAACTTTCTGACCGATGAAGAGAAAGAATTGCTGAACATGTTGGACGAGCGTGGAAAGTTGAAGGCTATAGAGACTAAGGTAATCGGACCGAACGTGACTGAAGGAACCACCAACATGAACTTTAAAAAGTGGAACATGAAGAAATCAAATGGGAGTGGTAGCAGTTCATATGTGTTGACAACGAAGTGGAACAGTCTTGTGGCAAGTAACCCTTCAACCTTGAAAGTGGGCAATACCATTCAGCTGTGGTCTTTCAGACAAGAAGGAGAACTCTGTTTCGCGCTGGTTGTTTTGGGTCTGGAACGAGGTGCAGATGGAGACGATTCATAAATTTTTTTTCCTGTTAGCTTTGGTTCTATACTGTATACAGACGCCATTACTCTGTAATAACCAACAACTGTTATCAATATCTTCTTGCAAGTATTTGGGCTGTTAAGATAGTTTCTGTCTTGTTTACATAAAGTGTTGCCGTTTTTAGTTTGTACGTAACAAATAGCTTTGTACTTCGACAGTAGAGTAGTTTTAGTTTTGTCTGCTGCACATGAACTTACTACACTTTTTCAAGTGCTTAGCTGTGACTGTGAGTGTGAAAAAATAAAAGGAGTTTCCTCCAATTTTGCTCAAGAAAAACTTTAGCTTTTATGGCTTGGAGTTGTTTGATTGGCAGAGCGCAACCGTGGGTGTTACCGTGGGAATGTGCGTAGATGGGACTGCAACTATTCATCATCACGTGGCTCCTATTTACGCTTTTTTATTACTCGTACACACGCGACCTCAACGTCCGCCACGCGCCGCCTCCGTCGCCATTACCGGACGTTTACAACATCATCCCCATTCACGACCTCCTCACCGACCACCTTTCCCTCCGGTACCCGGAGGTGCGTGCTGCCTCAGCCGCCCTACGCGCCGTTGGCAACCTACCGAAGCCGGCGTATGTGAACTGGGACCGAGACTATGACTTGATGGGTTGGTTGGGTCTGCTATTCGGGTTTCAAAGAGACAACGTGAGGAACCAAAGAGAGCATATTGTTCTTCACTTGCCAACTCTCAAATGCGGCTTGACCCACCTTCGTCAATCCCCGACACCCTTCACGCCGCTGTGCTTCGGCGTTTTCGCCGGAAGCTGCTCGAAAACTACACCTCATGGTCCTCTTTCCTTGGCCGAAAATCCCAGCTTATCATTCGGAAGCGGAGCAATAATAATAACATCAGCCTTCCTGACCTTAGACGTGAGCTTATCTACGCTGCTTTATATCTTCTTATTTGGGGTGAGTCTGGGAATCTTTGGTTTATGCCTGAGTGCTTATGCTATATATATCATCACATGGCAATGGAGCTTAACGATTTTATTGATCAGAGACTTGGCCCCAATACTGGCAGCCCATTTCTTCCTTAGATTTATGGAGAATGTGCGTATTTGAACCATTTCTTCCTTAGATTTATGGAGAATGTGCGTATTTGAAGTGTATTGTCATGCCCATATACCAAACTATTAAGACTGAAGTTGAGAGTAGTTTGAATGGGACTATGCCGCATTCTGCTTGGAGGAATTACAACGATCTCAATGAGTTTTTGTGGAGTAGGAGGTGTTTAAAGAAGCTAAAGTGGCCTATTGATTTTACGAGTAATTATTTTGCTATGGCTGAAAAGAGTAAGAGAATAAAAAAGACAGGATTTATGGAGCAGAGGACGTTCCGGAATGTGTTTAGGAGCTTTGATAAGTTATGGCTTTTTGTGGGTCGTGGCCTCAGGGAAGGTCTGGTTAACAACATCAAGTACACATTACTTTGGATTGCAGTACTGGTTTCAAAGTTCGTATTTAGCTATTTTCTGGTTTCAAAGTTCGTGTTTAGCTATTTTCTTCAGATCAAGCCATTGGCTGCCCCAACCAAGGCACTTTTGAATCTTGGTAACATGAAGTACACTTGGCACGAATTTTATTTTATGGATATGCATATCTGGTACTCTTTATCTTTTCTTCCCTTGTTGGTGTGGCTATTGGATTGTTTTCACATTTAGGGGAGATTAGGAACATTGAGCAGCTAAGGCTTAGGTTTCAGTTCTTTGCTAGTGCCGTGCAATTCAAGTCTCTAGGAAATTGGTTTTATGAAAGATTGAGTTTTTGGTGTTTGAGGGGGTGGTACGATGTTATTACTGAAATTAGCCGGATTGATTTGGCTTTTTTTTAGAAAGGTTTTGATCCCCCTTTTGGATTGGCTTAATTCTGGGGGGAGAGTTATTATTTTCTGAAATTATTTGTTAAATGTTATTGTTTTTGCTTCGCATTCATATTACTGTGTATAAGATCGATCGAAATCATCTCTCTACTTTTGTGGAGATAGGTTCTTTTAATTATTCTGAAAATGAAGCTTTATTTTGGCTTAATGACACTCACCTTTTACCGGACAAGGAATAAAGAATGGAACTTCATGCAGATAACGCATGTATATTTCAGACAGTAGAGCAGGGGAGGTGAAGTAAAAGAAGAGAAAGTTGTACATTTCTCCATCGACCTTATTTTCTTTGAAATAGCCTCTTCAGTTTATTTTATCAATGTTGGACTGAATCTTTGTATTGTTAATGAGCATATGAACTCGTTTTCAACATTTGCAGGAGGAAGCTATATTAGCAAAGCACAACAAGGAATGTCACTGCAAGAAATCAGGTTGCCTCAAAAAGCATTGTGAGTGTTTCCAAGCTAACATCCTATGCTCTGAAAATTGCAAATGCATGGAATGCAAGAATTATGAAGGAAGTGAAGGGAGACAGGCTCTCTTTCATGGTGATCAGGCCAACAACATGGCATATATTCAACAGGCTGCAAATGTTGCAATAACTGGTGCTACCGGATCTTTATTTTGAATAATTAAACTATATTTTGAGGATATTATGTAACTAATAATACGTTGATGCAAGAAAATACTGTAGTTTTTTTTCTTCAAGAGTTATTAGAAAAGAAATACTGCAATATACTTGATTTTAAACATTCTGTCATTATAAATAGGGTGTATAAAATTAAATATAATCAATTAAAATATATTTAAAGTGCCATAAATGTTTCTTTAAAAGCTTGCCTCTGGAGTTATCACCGAATATACGAAAAACAAGATCTGAAGACCACCGAAACATATACAAAGAACAAGATCTGAAGACTACCGAAACATAATAATATATGCCAAACGAAATAAATTCTGGTACGAAATATACAAAGAAAACTAAATAATCATTCTTGATAACCTAATTTTGAATTTGCTTTGATACCATTTTTAGGGATTTAATTCCTTTAAAGCACAGGATCTATTCATATCAAATTATCAAGAATAAAATAAAGCGAAAGCGTGCTTAAATCCATTGTTAAAATTTACACTAGAGTTTTGCAGTTTGTCGCGGTTTGTCTTCCAAATTAGAACGTAGCCCTTTTTTCTAGAGTTTTATGTAACTCTGTTTTCTCTCTGATGATGAGATGTCAGAAAAGAATTAAGCGTATGTTTAATTTAGGACTATAACCATTTATATTAGGATAAAATCTTAATTTAATTTCTTGCTTGGCCCGCCATAAAACTAGAAATTATGAACCAAGTCTCTACATATATAAAGCCCACATTTAAAATAGATACATAAAACTCAAAATATCATAAACATATTAGACCACTTTAATTAATTGGGCTCAACTTTATATGATAGTCTTTATATACAATTATACATATATAAGCTCACATGTTTGATTAAAAATCCCTATATCTTTGCTGATCTCACATTACAGAACATTACAATGTACCAACTATGTTCATGGAAAGATACTGAGGAGGGATCCAGAAGTGGTTGGCTTATCCTCTAATAATCAATTAATCTTTAACTTCGACAACACATTACAGGAAAGTCTGATGTAACTCAAAAGCACACAACACACACATAATAACTTTTGTCTTACAATGTCTTTATGCTTAAAGTCAATTTTTAAAAAATATATGTGTGTGTTGTGTGTATGTGAGAGCTTGATCACCTGTTCCGTATGCCCAATGGTATTTCCTTTCCACGTGTACTTTTTAACCTTCTCCAGATTCTCTGTTCCGTATGCGCATCAATTAGTTAATGCTGTTTAGTATGTCAGTACTATTTCTCTCTCATCTAGTTCCTCTGTTTCTCATCCGGCCGCCAATCTAGACTTCCATCAACGGCTGGACCCATCATCTAGTCCAGGCTGGCTTGCATTGGTATCGTCTGCAACACAATATGTCTCAACTCTCAATCCGAATGTTTTTGTTTTAACGGAAAAGTTAGATGAATTCTTGAGATAAATCCATCATTTTTACTTCACAGCTATTTCATAGTTCCCACGAATTATAGCAGTAACTGTCTTTAACAGATAATATGTAGTTTATATCTTCTTGTTCAAATTCTAGTCGACTCATACTAGCCAGAAAGTTGGCGGACCGCAGTTGATGGGCCCATGTGTGACTGCAACCATGAACTTGACCCTGTCCCGGTCTACTCTTTTTAACGACTCTTGAAATATTCATCAGTAGATTCTCTAACCGACTAGTACATCACTATCCATGAGTGATCCTTTTTCTTTGCCTTGCTAGTTTCTTCTGCTTTCTTTATTATTTTTTTCTTATTTATGTTCACAAAAAAAAAAAAAAGTTGCAGAATCTAAAATGTGAAGATATTAAAAAAAAATTCTTCATTAAAATTTATCTTTTCAAATTTTGAAAAGATAAATTTTATTTTGTTCCTTTTTAATTATATGGTTACATCTTTTATTTTATTCAATTTTAGCATTTTGGGCAATTTGTTATTATTATTATAATAACAAATTTTTAATTATTGTTATATGGTTACATCTTTTTAATTATTGTTATAAATTTTCTACTTACTATTTTTAATTTTATTAATTTTGTTATACCAAATTAATTATCTTATTGTTATTATTATTATAAATTTTGTACTTTTATTATTATTATTATTATAAATTTTGTACATTTATTATTATTATTATTATTATCATTATTATTAATCAAGATAGAAAGTAGGGATATGTTGGTTTTCTGTCAAAAAAAACATGTTATCAAAATTTAGAGAAATGATGTTTTCTGGTTTTTATAAAACTGTTGTGATTTTTTTATTTTCAGAAACAAAAAATCACAATAAAATAAGCCAAAACATGTTTTACTTATTTTTTTTTTACAAAAATAACAACAAAAAACGAAAAAAAAAAAAACAGCCCCTAAATTGAAGACGGATTTTTGTGTACCTAAATACCCTGTGCCTCTATTCCCCTAATATCCGAGCCAATTATTCTTTGAAGGGCAATAAATTGAAGGACTGTCAGCATTGCATTGGATGGTTGGGATTAAAGAAGAATTGGGTAGGCACAAGGTAGCGGGTACAGATCTCTTACAAAGGAAAACAAAGGGCACTGGGTAGAGGTATAGAAGACCTGTCCCATATTAGAAAATCGTACAATACCTAGGATCTGCAACTCTCATTTATATTAAGAAATCTTTTGTTACTTTAATTGAAATTTTGTACTTAGGCAAAATGCCAAACTTGAAGATTTTTTTAATTAGACATAATTAAAGATTTTTTTATCGAATCAATCTTTTAAATAATTTTTTTTGACTCTTAAATATTGGATAGTAGTCCTTAGTAAGACTTTTTTTTTAAATCAATCTTAACCAAATTTGATTTGGTCTTTTAACACTTTATATTTTTTTCAACTGTTATTGATATCTTCTTGCAAGTTTTTGCCCAATTGGTTTAAGCTGGAACTAATTACACTTCTTCGAGTACTTAGCAGCCGGGAGTGTGGAAAAATAAAACGAGTTTCCTCCAATTATGCTATATCTAATAACTATTTGTTAAATTAAAAATAATATATAAATATAATATGAGTCTTTTAATTATGATATGATTGTAATTTTATTTGCGTAATTTCTTTTAACCAAAAATTTGTGATATTATAATTGTTGATTTATGTCTTATAACCGATCATTTGGTTGTAGTTCAATGACATAATTATTTAACAAAATTCTTTATATTATACATATTAAAAATGAAAGTTTTCTTATCATTTGTATCAATAACATCTTTGTAAGACGACAATGGGCATTTCTTCGAAATTAATTGCATATGAAAAAACTATTTAATCGATATCGATATGCAATAGTGACGGCCGTGACCGGGCCATTCGTATTGACTTATTGTCATTCCCCCGTTAATCAAACTCCCCCTAAGTCAATATGTGCGGGTATGTAGGGTGAATGTCTGGGTGTCTGTGAACGTCATCGTGTATTCGACATTGGATTATATGTTATAACACCATTTGATCACGTGTTCCTCACGTGCCCTTCGTCTATATATATTGTTCACGGCTAATTGCTTGTTTCTTCAGACAAAAGATAGGATATTGAGGAGGAGGAGAAGAATGGTGTTAACTCTGAAAGATTTTGAGGGCAGGATGGAGGATATAGAGAGGAGAGGCAGAGGAATACAGGATTCTTTTAGAGACTTTTTTAACTTAACAGAGGTTGCCGCCGTTGCCGCTGAGAAGTTGAACAAAGAAAGCAACAATGGCACCAGGAATAATGCTATTTCACCATTCGAGTCTTCAAAGTTGAAACGTAAAAGATCTCTCATAAATCAACCTGACATATCCATGACTCAGTTCGATGTCAGAGAAGCAAGGAAAAGGTCCAAGACTACCCCTGTTGCAGCAAGCCACGGAAACAAGAAGGAACGTGTGAAGCATCAAAAAGGAAGAGCTTCTGTCGCCAACCCACCTCCAGACATGCCTCAGGAGTTCAAAAATCGCATTCAGGAAATGGGGGGCACAGTGGTTGAGTTGATCATACAGAAGCCATTGCTCGAGACAGACTTGAAGAAGGGTGAGGGACGCATGTCCATTCCCGCCAGCCAAATACAGTGCCACAACTTTCTGACTGATGAAGAGAAAGAATTGCTGGAAAAGTTGGACGAGCGTCGAAAGCTGAAGGCTATAGAGACTAAGGTAATCGGACCCAACTTGAGTGAAGGAACTACCAATATGAACTTTAAAAAGTGGAACATGAAGAAATCAGATGGGAGTGGTAGCTTTTCATATGTGTTGACGACAAGGTGGAACAGTCTTGTGGCGAGTAACCCTTCAACCTTGAAAGTGGGCAATACGATTCAGCTGTGGTCTTTCAGACAAGAAGGAGAACTCTGTTTCGCGCTGGTTGTTTTGGGTCTGGAACGAGGTGCAGATGGAGACGATTCGTAAACTGTTTTTCCTGTTACCTTTGGTTCTGTACTGTATACGGACGCCATTACTCTGTAACAAACAACTGTTATTAATATCTTCTTGCAAGTTTTTGGGCCGTTAAGATAGTCTCTGTCTTGTTTACTTAAAGTGCTGTCGTTTTTAGTTTGTACGTAACAAATAGCTTTGTACTTCGACAGTAGAGTAGTTTTAGTTTTAAGTCTTGTACAGTACAGTAGCTTTAGTTTAAGTCAACTCCTTCAAGTACTTTGCTGTGACTGTGAGTGTGAAAAAATAAAAGGAGTTTCCTCCAATTTTGCTCGAGAATCTTTTATGGCTTGGAGTTGTTTGATTGGAGAATCGTGGCAATCTGGGAATGTGCGTAGATGGGAACGTGAGGAGCCAAAGAGAGCATAATATTCTTCACTTGGCCAACTCTCAAATGCGGCTTGACCCACCTCCGTCAATCCCCGATACCCTTGACGCCGCTGTGCTTCGGCGTTTTCGCCGGAAGCTGCTCGAAAACCACACCTCATGGTGCTCTTTCCTTGGCCAAAAATCCCAGGTTATCATTCGGAGAGCGTGGTGTCGCCGGAGCATCCTCAATATCAGCAGCACCATGTGATGGCAGCGGCGCAGAACCAGTTGCCTCCTCTGATGGCGTTGCTGCATGTGCATCAGCATCAGCATCTTCCAGCTTCGAGGTTGGCATTCAAGTCTCTAGGAAATTGGTTTTATGAAAGCTTGAGTTTTTGGTGTTTGAGGTGGGTGGTACGATGTTATAACTGAAATTAGCCCGGATTGATTTGGCTTTTTTTTAGAAAGGTTTCGATAAAGAATGAATCTTGTGCATTTTTGTTGGATAAATGAAGAGTATTTTTTTTCCCCTTTGGATTGGCTTAATTCTGGGGGGAGACTTATCATTTTCTGAAATTCTTTGTTAAATGTTATTGTCTTTGCGGTGGGTTTTGATTTCGCATTCGTATTGCTGTGTATCAGATCGATCGAAATCATCTCTCTACTTTTGTGGAGATATGTTCTTTTAATTATTCTGAAAATGAAGCTTTATTTTGGCCTAATGACACTCACCTTTTACTGGACAAGGAATAAAGAATGGAACTTCATTGAGATAACGCATGTATATTTCAGACAGTAGAGCAGGAGAGCTGAAGTAACAGAAGAGAAAGTTGTACATTTCTTTTGATACAGAAATTTAACTCCAAACAACTCAAAGATGATGATTGTCAACAAATAACTTATATGTGTGGTCATTTATATATATCTACAAAATATTTTAGTTAATTAAGGAGATTGTTTCATCTTGCATACATCTTTTTTTTAAAAGTTAAAACTTTGCTTCCACGAATGTGGTTATTCATTGTTCTTGCCTTATTTTAATGAAAATAGTAAAAATGAGAGCTAATCTTTTGAAATGTCTCTTGCATTTAACCTTATACCCTCTTTTAGTTCTAGGAAATTCTTGTCCAGGAGCAATAACTCTAAAAGTACTAAACGGTGTGACACCTCTGGTTCCCATTACTTTCACTAACATCACTTTTCCTTTGTCAAGAAAACCAGAATCTCCAAAATCAAGATCAAGATCAAATGCAGAACCCAAGGAAGGCACTCTTACGAAGCTAAAACAGTGTAACTGCAAACACTCACGCTGCTTGAAGCTGTAAGTACAATCTTTTTCTGATGCCATAGGTACATCCTTGCAAGATGTTATACACTTAACATATGAAGTGCTCTTCCTAAGTTTTGATTCACTGACTTCCTAGTTGGTGAGTACTGTTTATGCATCTTACTAGAGCCCTTTTAAAGTAGCTTAATATTATAAACTGTATTCATTGTGCTTTTGTTTAGCTATCTAAGTTACAGTTCATAAATGACACACGATATCGTGAACATAAAGCTAATGTATCAAATCTTGAATTCTTGTCAGGTATTGTGAATGCTTTGCCTCTGGATCATATTGTGATGGTTGCAATTGTGTAAACTGTTATAACAATGTCGAAAATGAGTCTGCAAGGAATGATGTTGTTGAAGCAACATTAGAGCGTAATCCAAATGCATTCAGGCTTAAAATTGCCAGCAGTCCTCATGGAACACGGGATAGCCAGGTATGATGGTTAACTTGTGTAGGCTAATCTCAATAGGATAAAGCTTCTAGATTTCTATACTTAGGAATTCTAATAGTGGTTATTCTTGTCTTGAGGGATTACTCATCACGATTTTTAAGCAAATACTGATATGATCTTCTAACAGAATTAATGTTCAAACACGAATTAATGTATCTCTCCATTGAGAATTTTCCTCGTATTGACTTGGGCATGCTCTTATCACAACTTTTGAAATGGATAACCAAGGAGAAAGTAATTAAAAGTTGTTATTTTCTGTGCTGCTGCCTTCATATTTTAAAGATTGTGGATTCATTTGCTCTGAAGATAAACAGCTCTCTCTTAAATTAGATGAGCTGGTTTAGATGCTGTTGTCGAATTTTCTATTATTCTGTTGTCCTTCAGATTTTGCTGCGTAGCTCAGTTCATTGGTTAAATATTATTTTAATTGAAACAAAGATAAAGATGAGGTGGTGAAAAATCAAAAGGTGCTAGTTGCTGTGAAATTGATCCAATTACATTTCCTCTAATCTCCGTCGACCTTATTTCTTTGAAATAGCCTCTTCAGTTTATTTTATCAATGTTGGACTGAATCTTTGTATTGTTAATGAGCATATGAACTCGTTTTCAACATTTGCAGGAGGAAGCTATATTAGCAAAGCACAACAAGGAATGTCACTGCAAGAAATCAGGTTGCCTCAAAAAGCATTGTGAGTGTTTCCAAGCTAACATCCTATGCTCTGAAAATTGCAAATGCATGGAATGCAAGAATTATGAAGGAAGTGAAGGGAGACAGGCTCTCTTTCATGGTGATCAGGCCAACAACATGGCATATATTCAACAGGCTGCAAATGTTGCAATAACTGGTGCTATTGAATCTTTATTTTGAATGTTTAAACTATATTTTGAGGATATTATGTGTCGAATGATATGTTGATGCAAGAAAATATTGTAATATTTTTTTTCTTCAAGAGTTATTAGAAAAGAAATACTGCAATATACCGTTAAAAGTTTTTATTTTAATGGAAAAGTTAGATGAATTCTTGGGATAAATCCAACATTTCTACTTCACTTCACTGTTGTTTCATGGTTCCCATAAGTTATAGCAATAACTTTCTTTAACTATACCTACAGCAGAAAATATTAACTAATAACGTAGTCTGAAAATTTTATTTATCGTCATGTTCAAATTCTAGTCCACTCTACGACCACTTCGATGCTGTAGCAATATAACTTGAAGGCTCTTTTACTCCACTGCCAAGAAAGTTGGCAGACCGCAGACGTGACTCGTGAGTGTTATCGTCGCCATCTCCGAATGTGCATTGATGGGCCAATGTGTGACTGCAACGATGAACGGTCCATCATCACATGACCCATGTCTACTCTTTTTAATTACTCTTAAAAAATCCGACAGTAGATTCTCTAACCGTTCAACTCGAGAGAAGTTCATTTGACTTGGACTTATACACACGATTTTAAAGCCCTTTTTCTTTGCCTCTCTTCTGCTTTCTTTATTTTCATAATCCTAGACAATTCACTCTCTTCTGTAAAGAAAACCATCCTCCATTTCATGAAAATCTAGTTAGATTGTGTCAAATTAAAAATTTGTCATTTGCGAGGTAGAATTTGAGGATATTAAAAAAAAATTCTTTATTAAGATTTTTTTTTTCAAATTCATACTTTTATAGTTAACTTATAAAAGAGTCGAGGTTGTTTCGTTTTTAATTATATCGTTGCATTTTTTATTTTATTCAATTTTAGCATTTTGGCCAATTCTTCATGATATTATTTTTTAATTTTTAAGGACTTTCAAAATTATAAATTCTTTTGATAAAATTTATTGTAGGGTATTTAATTTTGTTATTATTTTTATAATTCCAACCTCTAATTTTGTCAAATCTTTCTTTTGCTTTAACTAAAACTTTTAACCTAGGCAAAATACAAAAATTGGAGATTTTTCAAATTAAACACAATTAGGGATTTTTTTAAAATCAAAATTGATCTTTTAAATAATATTTTTGACTCTTTAACTATTCAATAGCACTTTTAAAGTAAGGCATTTTTATTAATCTTAACCAAATTTGATTTGATCTTTTAACCAAGATAGCTCGATGCTTGGCACTTTTCATTTTTCAATTTTGTACAAATGATTTCTCTTTGATAATTCTAAAAAAGGGGAGAAAGATTAGTGAGTTTAGATTTGGGTATAGTGATCATATTCAGGAGGAGAAACTTTTGTATATATGATATATGTGATAACTTTTATATTAATTAATCTTTATACTTGAGTCGAATATATACATAGATATATGGATAATTCTTTGAATATCTCTTTTGTTCTTGACATTGAATTATATTTTATAGATTAATTAAGGGGGAGTTAATTGCTAACTTGATATGGATTGATACTTGTGTGCTTAATTTTATTACTGTTCTTTAATATCACAGATATTTTATTTTCTTGAGATTGTTAAACCAAGGGAGATTCCAATTAATATTTTGATAATAACAAAATATAAATATTACTAATGGATTTATTATTTTGATAGGAATGTGGGAATAAGATATAGTTATAAATTCAAGAAGATAGTTCATAAAGTTGATAAAAGAAGAGATGAAGTTTTCAGCTTACAAAGTGAAGACCAAGTCAAGATAAAAGAAGAACAAGGAAGATCCAGGTTGTTCTTTAGTTTGTAATGTTGATTATAATCTCATTTAGTTATTTTGATATTTTAAAAGGCTTACCATACATAAACATTTCATATTACATTATTGCATGAGTCTTTTCATTCATCAAGAGGTGTTTAAACTTTTGTTTTTAAGAGAAAAGTCGCTTAATCTTTTAAATACTCTTTAGAGAATATTTTGGGAAGCGTTTAAATTATAATTTCATTAAACAAATTGATTTTGAATATTTTAAGTTACTAATCTTAATTTTGGGAGGATCGGTTGTCCTATATAGTTCAGTGATTGACTAATATAGGTTAAATTTGTCAATTTTGATGTATTGAGATTTTTTTGTAATATTGGTTGATATATTGGTCGAGCAATGTAGCGTATTGATCAACCAATATGCCTGATAGTCAAACAATATGTTAAAGTCTAGTGAATCTGTGCATTTAATGTATAGTGGTCAAACAAAATACTATACTAGTCAAGTAATATCTACAACTAGTCCTTATAAAGACTAGTTTTTAACTTTAATGGCTAGTAAGGGTCTCAAAATTTTATAAATACATATTTTCTCATTGGTTATTACATCAAAAAGTATTTAAGTGCCTTTTCCACACATTTCTAAATGTTTTTCAATTATTTGAATATCATTGTCTCATATTTATGTGAGTGAGTCTCTTTAGAATTACTAAGTGATAAAGTAATATATTTTAAATTATAAGATTTGGTTGGTGTATTATATTATTGTACCTGAAGTGTCATTGAGGTTTCTTTTCATGTTTGAAGTGTTTGGATCGCCTATGGCCCGAGTATTCACAATACTTAGCGGAATGGACCATAAAACAACAAGAAATATAACCGAAAACTATTACATGTACGAAATTACCTCTTGACGCAGATTGGTATTTGTTTCTTTTCAGATTTGTAGACACTGCAATACGCGAATGTCCTCTACCAATATCCACACGAAGATAAACGATCCGGGCAATGACTATAGTGTGCTAGCACGTTCTAAAACCCTTTTCGAACACCGCACAATCTTTCTCTCGGAAGGTGACTAGGGTTTTTCGTCTCACTTATCTAATAAGACATAAGTTTCTCTATTTATAGAGAAAACCTAATCCCATTGAAGTCCAATAAATTTCGGCCCATATTATATCTCATATAATAAAAGTCCGACAGCTTAATTCAATATAGCCCAATAAATATATCCACATATATTTATTCAATGTCTAATAAATTAGGCCCAAAAGAATAAGCCCAGTTCACATCACTCTTTGTGTGCGACCCTGTAGGCTCATTTGATGTTGACAATAAGCTTGATCACACTTCAAGGCCCATAAGTAATAAGCGGCCTCTAGTAAGACATTATGACTACCCAAATCAAATGAGGATCGGTAATCCGATTTAACTTGTAACTATAGTTATAAGCTCAGTCCCTTTATAACACGATATTAAGATTACTTACAAGGCATGGTACATGTCAACCTTTGATTAATCATAGTTTCTTGATCCCCAAGTTGACTGATTATAACAAATGACA
>JAOTAX010000002.1:33629437-33650110 GCA_025629825.1 Erythroxylum guanchezii
TTGCAATATCTTTATGCTTGACTCAATTTTTTAAACATATGTGTGTGTGTAATTATTTGAATATCTCTTTTGTTATTGACATTGAATTATATTTTATATATTAATTAAAAGGGATATAATCATTAAATTGATACAGATATGTCATTGTGTGTTTAATTTTATTATTGCTCTCTAATATCACGAATATTATGTTATCATGAGATTGTTGAACTAAGGGAGGTTCCATTCAATGTAACAAAACATAAATACTACTCATAGATTTATTATTTTGATAAGAAGGAATGTGAAAATATGATATAGTTATAAATTCAAGAAGATGGTTCGAAAAGTTGATAAAAGAAGAGATGGAGTTTTCGACTAACAAAGTGAAGACCAAGTTAAAATCAAAAGAAGAATAAGGAAGATCATGGTCATTCCTTAGTTTGTAATGTTAATTATAATCTCGTTTGGTCAATTTGTTGTTCTAAAAGGTTTATTATGCATAAGCAATTTATAATACTTTATTGCGAAGTCTTTTTCATTTATTAAGAAGTGTTAAAATTTCTGTTTTAAGAGAAACATTATTTGATCTTTTAAATACTCTTTAAAAAATATTTTTAGAAAGTGTTTAAATTATAATTGCATCAAACAAATTAATTTTGAGTATTTGAGGTTGCCGAAATTTATGAATTGCCTCTATCTGCACAAGCATACATTTTTTTTCTGTTAGTTTTGGTTCTGCACTGTAGACGGACGCCATTATTTTTGTCATAACCAACAACTGTTATCAACATCTTCTTGCAAGTTTTTGCCCAATTGGGTTAAATCACACTTCTTCAAGTACTTAGCCGTCTTTAGCGGCGGAGACCTAACCCTTTTTCCATCCATATTTATACCTTTTATGGCGTTGGTGTGCTTGGAGTTGTTTGATTGGCAGACCGCAAACGTGGGTGTTACCGTGGCAATCTCGGAATGTGCGTAGATGGGACTGCAATTATTCATCATCACGTGACCCCCATTTACTCTTTTTTATTACTCGTAAAATATCCAACAGTAGATTCTCTTACATAAATAAAGTAATAGGGGCAGAGGTAGAATTGTGAATCCACCGTGCGCGCGTCGACTTAACATGAGTCATCAAGAAAAGTAGGATTTTAGTTAATAGTAACAAATGTATGTAGCGTAATTACAAGAAGGAAGGGTCGAGGATTCTCAGACCTTCTAACTGCTTGTTCCATCCGTTTCACTGCTGACTTCATTATTACTAGTATTTATCAGATAAGAGATGAGGCTGAGGATCGCGCCCTTTCCAATCCAGCCAAGTCAGTTACAGTTACAATTTACAAATAACAAAGAACTAATACAAAAACACTTTTTGAATTATGTCGATTGACAGGCAGTACCTAGATGACTCAAAAGCTATATTCTTTGAAGATACTCATGAAAAGCGGGCCCCAACTTGTCACATCCTTGATTGTTTCACTCCCTATCTAGCGCGTGGCTTCCAAGACAGCCATCGTTCCTACTTGAGAAAAGAACAGTAAAGCAGACGGTACTGATAACAATCATACACTTCACTACACGGCCGTTAAAAAGTTCAACTACCTATTTCAGAATAAGCAGATCGGTTTGATTAAATTATTTGGAAGGATCACATTGAAAGATTTTTCTACTTTAAGGACTAAAAGGTTATTGAACTAAAATTTAGGGGCTTTTCTATTCGCGAATAAGACAAGAAAGGACAGTAGATAGATACTGAGTTTCACTGCACTTTTAACTTTTCGTGTATTAGCCAAATACTACTTTATCAAGTCTTGGTCTTAAACCCATTCCAAACTCCATGGCCACGCTCCTTCATTTTTCTCCTCCTCTTTTTTCACCGTCTCGGTAGTGAAAATGAAGCCAAACACAAAGCCAGAAGCCTTTTAGGACTAAACTTAAACTGTCCCTTGGTTCCGTTACAGAGTTGCCCAGATGAGTGTGAGACAGCGACCTGCGTACACACGCGACCGCAACGCCACCCACGCGCCGCCTCCACCTCCGCCTCCGCCACCGTTACAGGACGTTTACAACATCATCCCCATTCACGACCTCCTCACCGACCACCCTTCCCTCCGGTACCCGGAGGTGCGTGCGGCCTCGGCCGCCCTACGCGCCGTTGGCAACCTACCGAAGCCGCCGTTTGTGGACTGGAACCGCGACTATGACTTGATGGATTGGTTGCGTTTGCTATTCGGGTTTCAAAGAGACAACGTGAGGAACCAAAGGGAGCATATTGTTCTTCACTTGGCCAACTCTCAAATGCGGCTTGACCCACCTCCGTCAATCCCCGACACCCTTGACGCCGCTGTGCTTCGGCGTTTTCGCAAGAAGCTGCTCGAAAACTACACCTCATGGTGCTCTTTCCTTGGCCGAAAATCCCAGGTTATCATTCGGAAGCGGAGCAACAATAATAACAACAGCCTTCCTGACCTTAGACGTGAGCTTCTCTACGTTGCTTTATATCTTCTTATTTGGGGTGAGTCTGGGAATCTTCGGTTTATGCCTGAGTGCTTATGCTATATATATCATCACATGGCAATGGAGCTTAACGATTTTATTAATCAGACCCCTGACCCCAATACTGGCAGCCCATTTGTTCCTTCGATTTGTGGAGAATGTGCGTATTTGAAGTGTATTGTCATGCCCATATACCAAACGATTAAGACTGAAGTTGAGAGTAGTTTGAATGGGACTAAGCCGCATTCTGCTTGGAGGAATTACGACGATCTCAATGAGTTTTTCTGGAGTAGGAGGTGTTTAAAGAAGCTAAAGTGGCCTATTGATTTTACGAGTAATTATTTTGCTACGGTTGATAAAAGTAAGAGAATAAAAAAGACAGGATTTGTTGAGCAGAGGACGTTCTGGAATGTGTTTAGGAGCTTTGATAAGTTATGGGTTTTGTTAATTTTGTATCTGCAAGCTAGTATTATTGTTGCTTGGGAGGACACAAAGTATCCGTGGCAAGCTTTGGAAAGGCGTGATGTGCAGGTTAAGTTGTTAACTTGCTTCATCACCTGGGCTGGTCTTAGGGTTTTACAGTCTGTGCTTGACGCGGGAACTCAGTATAGCTTGGTTACGAGGGAAACATGGTTGTTAGGATTGAGGATGGTGCTAAAGTGCACGGTTGCTATTACATGGACTATTTTGTTTGCAGTTTTCTATGCGAGGATTTGGAGCGCCAAAACTGGACGGTCTTGGTCTCGTGAGGCTAACAACAGAATTGTGACATTTCTCGAGGCTGCATTCGTTTACATCATTCCCGAGTTACTGGCATTGGTGTTTTTTATACTTCCTTGGATTAGGAATGCACTTGAGGAATTGGATTGGAGCATTTTGTATTTGTTCACATGGTGGTTTCATACACGGCTTTTTGTGGGTCGTGGCCTCAGGGAAGGTCTGATTAACAACATCAAGTACACATTATTTTGGATTGCAGTACTGGTTTCAAAGTTCGTGTTTAGCTATTTTCTTCAGATCAAGCCATTGGCTGCCCCAACAAAGGCACTTTTGAATCTTGGTAATATGAAGTACAATTGGCACGAATTTTTTGCTAGTAGTAATAAAATTGCTGTTGTGTTGATCTGGCTGCCTGTTGCTTTGATTTATTTTATGGATATGCATATCTGGTACTCTATCTTTTCTTCCCTTGTTGGTGTGGTTATCGGATTGTTTTCACATTTAGGGGAGATTAGGAACATTGAGCAGCTAAGGCTTAGGTTTCAGTTCTTTGCTAGTGCCATGCAATTCAATCTGATGCCAGAAGAACAGTTGCTAGGTCCTAAAATGACATTGGTGAAGAAGCTGCGCGATGCAATCCACAGATTAAAGTTAAGATATGGACTTGGTCAACCTTACAAAAAAATCGAATCAAGTCAAGTTGAGGCAACTAGATTTGCCTTGATATGGAATGAGATCATTACAACGTTTCGTGAAGAGGATCTGATCAGTGACAGGGAACATGAGCTCTTAGAATTGCCACCTAATTATTGGAACATCAGGGTTATTCGCTGGCCATGTGTCTTATTATGCAATGAGCTTCTTCTGGCTCTTAGTCAGGCAATGGAACTAGCTGATGCACCTGACAGGTGGGTTTGGTTGAAAATATGCCAAAGTGAGTATAGGCGGTGCGCTGTACTTGAAGCTTATGATAGCGTCAGATACTTGCTTCTCAAGGTTCTTAAAGATCACTCGGATGAGAGGTCAATTGTTGAAACTTTTTTCCGTGAAATAGATAACTACATTCAGAGTGGGAAGTTTACTGAGGCTTACAAGATGATGCAACTAGGGAAAATTCATTCCAAGTTAATGTTGTTTATTGAACTTCTGATGAACCAAAAGAGGGATCTGAATGCAGCAGTGAATATATTGCAGGCTTTGTATGAGCTCTGTATTCGAGAATTCCCAAAGGTGAAGAGAAACGCCATGCAATTGAGGCAAGAAGGTCTGGCCCCTCAGAGGCAATCTAGTGAGAATGGCTTGCTCTTTGAGAATGCAATTGAGTTTCCTGATGCTGAAGATGAGTTCTTCAACAGACAGATACGACGTTTGCACACAATCCTTACTTCTCGAGACTCAATGCGCAATGTCCCACAGAACATTGAGGCAAGAAGGCGCATTGCCTTCTTTAGCAATTCACTGTTCATGAACATGCCTCATGCTCCCAAGGTTGAGAAAATGATGGCTTTCAGCGTTTTGACCCCTTACTATGATGAAGAGATGTGCTTTGGCAAGGAAAATCTCTGAAGTTAGAATGAGGATGGCATTTCTACGCTCTTTTATTTACTGAAGATCTATGCAGATGAGTGGAAGAATTTCATTGAGCGAATGCACAGAGAGGGGATGGAGGATGATGATGAAATTTGGGACAAAAAGTCTAGGGATCTTCGACAATGGGCTTCATACAGAGGTCAGACATTGTCTCGCACTGTAAGGGGAATGATGTATTACTATCGAGCTTTGAAGATGCTTGCGTATCTTGATTCTGCATCTGAGATGGATATAAGGACAGGAACGCAAGAAATAGCTTCTCATCACTCGATGAGGCAAAGCCATGGTGTCAATGGTTTAAACTTGGCCAAGCAGCCTTTTGGTCGTAAGCTTGCCAGGGCTGGTAGCAGTGTCAATCTTTTGTTCAAGGGGCATGAGTATGGTAGTGCGATGATGAAATTTGTATATGTGGTCACCTGCCAAGTTTATGGACAGCATAAAGCAAAGGGAGATGCCCGTGCTGAGGAGATTCTAAAGCTGATGGAAAACAATGAGGCCCTCCGAGTTGCCTATGTTGATGAGGTCCATCTGGGAAGGGGTGAAGTTGAGTATTACTCTGTTCTTGTAAAATATGATCAACAGCTGCGTAAGGAAGTAGAGATCTACAGGATCAGATTGCCTGGTCCCTTAAAGCTTGGAGAGGGCAAACCTGAAAATCAGAACCATGCCATAATCTTTACTCGGGGTGACGCAATACAGACAATCGACATGAACCAGGACAATTTTTTTGAGGAGGCACTCAAGATGCGCAACTTGTTGGAGGAATTCAAGACGTTTTATGGAATTAGAAAACCAACCATTCTAGGAGTTCGTGAAAATATCTTCACAGGTTCTGTTTCTTCACTTGCTTGGTTCATGTCTGCGCAGGAGACAAGTTTTGTGACCCTGGGGCAACGTGTTTTAGCAAACCCACTGAAGGTGCGGATGCACTATGGTCATCCTGACGTGTTTGATAGGTTCTGGTTCATTCCCCGCGGTGGTATGAGCAAGGCTTCAAAAGTGATCAATATCAGTGAGGATATATATGCTGGCTTCAACTGCACACTTCGAGGTGGCAATGTCACACATCATGAGTATATACAGGTAGGTAAGGGAAGGGATGTAGGTTTGAATCAGATCTCAATGTTTGAGGCAAAGGTTGCAAGTGGCAATGGTGAGCAGACTTTGAGCAGAGATGTATATCGGTTGGGCCACAGACTGGACTTCTTCCGAATGCTTTCTTTTTACTACACAACTGTAGGATACTATTTTAACACAATGATGGTGGTGCTAACTGTTTATGCATTTTTATGGGGCCGTCTCTATCTTGCTCTCAGTGGTGTTGAGGGTTATGCTAGTGAGAAAAGTACTAACAACAAAGCTTTTGCTGCAATTCTAAATCAGCAGTTTATTATCCAGATAGGCCTTTTCACTGCCCTACCAATGATAGTTGAGAATTCGCTTGAACATGGGTTCCTTCAAGCTGTCTGGGACTTCTTGACAATGCAACTGCAGCTGGCGTCACTCTTCTACACATTTTCTTTGGGAACACGAACCCATTATTTTGGTCGCACTATTCTTCATGGGGGTGCAAAATATCGAGCCACCGGACGTGGTTTTGTGGTGCAGCACAAGAGCTTTGCTGACAATTACAGACTTTATGCTCGAAGTCATTTTGTGAAGGCAGTGGAACTTGGGGTCATTCTTACTGTCTATGCTTCAAATAGCCCTTTGGCAGCAAATACATTTGTTTACATTCTGATGACAATCTCAAGTTGGTTACTTGTACTTTCATGGACACTCTCTCCCTTTGTGTTCAACCCTTCTGGGTTTGATTGGCTAAAAGCGGTGTATGACTATGAAGATTTTATGGATTGGATATGGAATAGTGGTGGGATGTTTGCAAAAGCTGAACAAAGCTGGGAAACGTGGTGGTATGAGGAACAGGACCATCTAAGAACAACTGGTCTTTGGGGAAAACTGTTGGAGATGATTTTAGATCTTCGCTTCTTCTTCTTTCAGTATGGTGTTGTATATCAGCTGAACATTAGTGGTGGGAATACGAGTATCACTGTTTACTTGCTGTCTTGGATAAATATGGTTGCTGTTATTGGAATTTGTATCATCTTAGCTTATGCTCGGGATAAGTATGCTGCAAAAGAGCATATAAAGTATCGGTTAGTACAGCTCATAGTGATTGCTTTGACAGTACTTGTGATAGCACTTCTGCTGAAGTTTACAGACCTTATTGTTCTTGATCTAGTGAGTAGCCTCCTGGCATTTATCCCCACAGGTTGGGGACTTATAAGCATTGCTTTAGTGCTTAGACCTTTTCTCCAGTCCACTGTTGTGTGGGATACTGTAGTGTCCTTGGCTCGGCTGTATGATATGCTTTTCGGATTGATAGTCATGGCTCCTGTTGCGGTACTATCATGGTTACCCGGATTCCAGTCTATGCAGACAAGGATCTTGTTTAATGAGGCATTCAGCAGAGGGCTTCAGATATCTGTCCTTTCCAGCAAAAAGTCCAACTGATGAACCACTCCAGGTAATGTATAACATTGCTGAAATGTTTCTTAGATTTCTGCTTTTTCTACGACATGTATTACTTTCTAAGGATGAACCTTGATTGGTCCCTTCCAAAGAAATATCTATATATATATATAAAGAGCTTATAGGTTCAATCGGTCGTTTAGATACATGCATGAGTGGAACCACAAGCTGATTGTGGATCGTGAGAATGTAGAATTAAACCATTCTTACACTGTTTGTTTAACGTTTCAGGTAGTCTTGAAATCGACTGAATGCCCATCGCCCTATTTTATTTCCTGCATCTGATGGGATCATTTGATTCCTGCTGGGATCAAATCAAGATCTTTTAGCTAGTTTAAATTTCTCTCTCCGTTTGTACAGAACGAATACTTCAGTCAATGGGCATTTTGGTCAACCGTAGTTTATCTCCTTTGTGATTCCTTGCATATTTGTTTATACGCCTAGCTTTGTATATATTTCTCCCTCATTTGGGGATTGCTTCATTTAAATTGTCGTTTTTGATTTTTAAAATAGTATATCCTTGATAAATTTGTGGAATAGAATCACGCGGTCTTAATATTTTATAGGCTCGGGGTAAAATAAAAAAAAAGGATTTTTATTCTCTTTTTGTTCTCTACAAGGGTTAAGAGTGGGCCTACGTTAAAAAAGAGTGAGTCTTTTTTGTTGCTCTTTATAAAAGTTAAGAGTGAACAATGAGTCATATTTTATTTTTTATAAGAGTAGGTTCTAAATAGGTATCTTATTTGCCCTTATACTTGAATAGAATATAGTAATTACCTACTCTTTAATATTAAAAACGAAATCGAAGGTATTAATTTCAAAGAAAAAAAAATCTTTGTGAAAATTTTAGAAAATTTGAATTAAGTTATTTCTTAACATATTAAATTTTATTTTTTAATTAATTAATTTTTATAATTACTGAAAATATAAATATTTAGTCTAATTAACAAATAAAATATCAATTTTACATAATAAGAGTCCCATATTATCATAATTACTATTATTATCAAATTGTCCTGATCTATTCTAAGTAGTTCCATGAATTTTTTTAGAACATTTATCTTATGTTTACTCAGAAACAATGTTTCAATAATCAATAATTCTGTTGTAGTTTATTTTTTTTTTAATTTTTTAAAACAAAAACATTACAATATGTTTTTCTTCACAGCCAAAAAATGAAAGAAAAATAGAAATAAACAAACCCTAAACATTAGGTAAGATACTAATAATATTCCTATTGAAACTAAGAGTAAAATAAAATGAAAAACAAATTAGGACCAGTTACTTCACAAAAGATGATCTCACAACTACAAACAATAAATATAATAGAATAAGATGATAATTGATATGTTACGAGTATTCTATTAGAACTATACTAAAGATTATTAAATAAGTGTAGTTATCGTTTTTATAGTATAACTTAGTGAATAAGAGTGTCCATCATACGAGAACTACAATTGTACTGTCTATAATCTAATATAATAAAGCAAATGATTGAATACAAAAGGAATGATTAACTGAATTAATCTAAAATGCCAAACCAAAATAATAAACAAGATTGAAGCAATTAATAGACAAATAAGATCTTGATGTAGAAGCCCTATAACCTTTTTATGCATAAAGTTATCTTGATTCAATAATTAATCCTACTTTCTTAGGCTGGTAGGAACAAATCAGATTCTTTTTCAAGACATACAACCTTTATTTGAAGTTGATTGATTGAAATATTTTTCAAACTTATTATATGAATTCTCCTGATATATTTATCTCTAACCTAAAGATTTATGTTGTTCTATCTCTAGGATTTTATGCAACTCTTATTATCTATTTTGTAATTTATTCATACGTGCAATTTCGCATTCCTTACGTATGAAATTTGAAATTGAATCAAATGATAGCATACTTTGATTCAACATAATAAGTAATCATGAATAATTTGCAATAAAACTTGATTCTTTCATTAAATTGAAAAATCAAAGCCAAAATAATAGTTAAAGTATTCATCCCATTTAGATTTAATTTAGTTTTAAGATAAAAGAAATCAACAATAATTAAGAAAAAAATATGATATAGATTATAGAAATCTTGAAGCTCTTAGGTCTAATCTTGTGGAATCCCCTCTTGCTCTCTAAAGTTGCTTCATTCTTGTAATAGGATGCTCTAGTCTGGTTGCTTATGACTGCTCCTTCTCCTTTTATTCTCACAAAACCCTAAAAATTCAAACTGTCTTTATCTAATATGGGTCTAACACTGATTTATGTTGGGCCAATGTTCTTCACAATTGCAAAAAACTCTAATTTATGTTAAACTTACCATTAATATATGCCACAAACATGAGTCCTTATTACTTATGATTTGGCTTAGTAGACCTTGAATCACACATTTGAGAGTATCTTATGAACATAAATTTGAAGTCTATAACCACATGTTCATTTCAATTTGTGATGTTTATTTTACAACTTCTCGAAGAAACAAAATGGCTCAGTAGCCTACATTGGGTAAAAAACAAGACCATATTTAACCCATTTTCTAAACATGGGTCCATGTTTAACTTACGGTTATCTCAAATTCATATTAAAGCTTTTAAAATTGGTTTGAACTTGCTCGAATTCATTCTTTATTTATTAAGAAGATAAAACAAGGTATGTAAACAAAATATAAACCATATGAGTACCAAATCATATAAAAATCATCCAAAAATAAGCAATATTATCTTAAAATCATAGAAAAAATGCATTAATCAGCACTTATCAAATTCTCCAACACTTAAGCATTTGATTATCCTCAAGTAAATCAATTTTATCACTCTTAACATAAATAGGTGGAAAATCTAGGAATGAATTTAACAAATCAATAAGATCAATCATGACTCTCCATTAATCATTTAATTGTAAAGTTCATCAATTTGCTAGGCATTTAGCCACTTGTATCAAGTCAAAAATTAATTCTTTTCAACTCCAAAATCCTTGAAATTTTAATTCAACCTATAAAATTCAACCTGATGCATAAAGTAAACAAACATGAGAAGTTGGTTCAACTTTTAAACATTTACATAACCCTTATCAAAAGAAAAGAAGAACATTCAATTTACATTAACATAAGAGCATTTTGAGCCTTGTTTGAAAAGTCATATACCTTTTAGTGTAAGAGTAAGCACCTTGTCATGAGTACTCTCAATTACTCAATTAGGTTACCATTTTAAATGGCTTCCATTACCACTCGTTAACTTCAACTTTTTTACTTGGTTTAAAGATAGTAGAGTGAATTTATTTCATGCTCACTTATTCAATTATTTGTCTTTTTTCTTTTTCAGTTGAATGTTAAAGATGGTTAAAATGAGTTAACTTCTAACTCAATTGTATATCAAAATTAAGAAAAAAAAAGACTCATTGTGCAAATTAATTATTTATTTTTAAAATTAATGAAGCAAATTAAAAATAACTTATCGTAAAAGAAAACAACCTTAATTAAATCATATCCTCTAAAGCTTCATTTATCTTAAATGTATTAAATATCTTAAAAAAATTGGCAATGTGTGCATTTAGATCCTTATTAGGAAAGGCATCAAGCTGCACAAGTTGTTAAACCATCTTAATCATGTTGGGCTTGATATCAAATTTATTGGCATTTAATCTTGGCTTAATAATACTATATCTTGTCCTCATTAGTGCTAGTCTAGCATAATCCCTTATAATATATTATCTTAACTGTCTTGCCTATATGTCTAGTAGTTGTAACTTCAAATTTCTAGGTTTCTCTCCCTTAAATTTCAAAGTAAAGTCCTTTCAAGTTTTGGATCTGGTTCAGTGGTACTTCAAAACTACTCATAGTTATAAACCAAAGTAACTAAATCATAAATCCAGCTAACAAACAAAAGATCAAAGAAAAGAAAGTTCTAAAATAAATAATAGAGAAACAAAAGAATATAAGAAAATTTCTTAGGTTAATAAAAATAATATGTTCCTAATATCTTAGTCCCCAAAAATGGCTCTAAAAATTTGATGTGATATATGTGTCATCATTATCATCATACCCCGAAGTCCCGCAATGAAGCAGAGTCGAGGGGCCTGATAGTACGCAGCCTTATCCCTACATTGTAGAGAGGTTGTTTTCAGTAGACTCACATGCAGATCTTACAGGATAATATCAAAACTATGCTAAAGATCACTATACAAGTGCACCTATCGTTCTTATAGTATAACTTAGTGAATACAAATGCCTATCCCATAAGGAATACAAGTACCATTACTAATTATCTAATATAATATAACATATGATTGAATCAAAAGGCATGATTAGTTGAACTAATCTAAATTACTAAATCAAAACAATATAAAAATGAAGCAACAATAGATAAATAAGATCATATGTAGAATAGAACCTTCTTATACTTAGATTTATCTTAATTCAATTATTAACCCTAGTTTCTTGGGCTAATAGAAATTCTGAAGTTACAACCATATTACTTCTTAAGACATACAACCTATATCCTTTATTTTATTGATTGAAATCTCTTTATAATTAAAATCCCAAGAATGCATCAACTTGATTTGTGAATTTCCTTAATATATTTGACTCTATCATAAGAGATTTATGTGATCCTATTTCTAATATTTTATACAATTCTTATTATTCATGCCATGATTTATTCATAGATATGATTTCTTCTATGTATGAAATATGAAATTGAATCGAAAGCTAACATATTTTAGTTCAACATAACAATTCATCATAAACAATTAGCAATAAAATTTAGTTCTTCAATTAAATCAAAAATGGAATCTAAAACAATAATTTTAGGGTTTATCTCATTTATATATATTACAATTCAATTTGCTATAAAATAAAAGAGAATCATTAATAATCAAGAAAGAAAACAAGATAACATGTCATTCTCAGAAATTCTTGAACTCTTGAAGTTCTTTAGTTAAATCTTGATGGAACCCCCTCTTGCTCTCCAAATTTGTTCTATTCTTGTTCTAAGATTGTCTAGTCTAGCTCTTTAGGATTACGCTCTCTCTTTCTCTCTTTGAATTACCCAAGCTCCTTTTATTCTTATGAAACCTTAGAAAATTTAAAGAGTCTTACCTGAGATAAGTCCAACATAGACCCATGTTAGATGTATGAGTTTAACAATTATAGAAAAATCTAATTTACGTAGTAATCACCACCAACGTAGGTCTATATTGCTTTTATTTTGTCATAGTAACTCTTCAATTTCACATTCATGGGCTCATTTTAGGAAGACAAGTCTTTAAATCTACCAAGTTTGCTCCAAATGGAAACAAAACTTCTCTAAAGTCATCATTTATCTTTTAAGTGGTTGAAATAAGGTTTGAAACAAAATATAAATCAGTTTAAGTAACAAATCCTATAAAATGCCTATGACATAAGCATAATGTTTTAAAAATAATGTTAAAAATATAGTATATTTAGCAATTATCATTCTTTAACCACTTGTAAGGCACTATAACCTTAAAATAAACTAGAATCTCAATTTTCATGGTTGAACAAAAAATTATTTAGAGCTTTTCCTTGACACAACTCCTCCTACTACTATAAATATATAACCTATGATAGACGTTTTGTTAGTGAAATAACCACTAAGATCAACATCATCATAGCCAATGATATCTGGAGCATTTACACACTTATAAACTAGTATATAATCTACAGTGTTGCATATATATCACAATAGTATTTGTTGTAACCTATTGTCTATCACTAGGATTGATAAATATTTTCCAAGAACATTAAACGTAAAAGTAATATGCGCGTGTTAAAGCTTGTTTCTAAATCCAAAAAGATACAAGAAGATATATGAACAAAGACATGACCATGTCTTAAGCCATGCCATAACTAGGGAAAAAATGTATATAAAATTAGAAACCCTATTTGAAGCATCTTTTTCCACTTTTTATTTTAAACTTATAGTTAGCTATTATAAGGTATAAGAACCCTTAGTAGAAGAATTTTTAAGTTAGTTTTGATAGAGAAAATGATCAATGATCAGCTCAACAGAGAACAAGAAAATTTCATCTCGAATTATTTTTATTTGATGCCTTTATTTTATCTCTTTGTTTGTTGGAGAAAAAATGACCTCTGTCTAGTTTGTTTATATGTTTGGATAGGTGAATCTTACCATTTTCTTTATTAATGATTGATTCGATATTATTTGTAAAAAGGAATTTATTTTTGTGAAATGCCTTTAAATATTCTTAATTTTGATTTAATTATGTTAGCAATCAGTTCTAATATTAGTTCATAAATAGACAATTCAAGGGAATCTGTACGTTAGTAGACCACAAATCAGATATTCAGAGTTGCATGGGTTACTAAAGATAGCCTTACATAAATCCTATAATGTTAGTGTTAAACCTTTCATAAAAATTCATAGGAACTAATGGATTCTTAGTGGTTTTAATTGGATAGAGATATCAATTAATTAACTCAAGAATATATGATTCTACCTTGAGAGAGAAATTTCATAAACTAGGAATTTCTTTTAATCTAAACCATAAATACCTTATAATTTTATGAAATCATGATTATAAAGATGATTATAGGGTTAATCCTTACCTAAACACTACTTACTCATGAACTCTCTAATAAACTATTTTCTTTAAATTGTTCTTATTAATTTAGTTTTTTATACTTTATTTTGTTCATTATTTAACTCCATCAATCATTCATTATATTTTAATTCTTTGACTAGTTAGTAGTAGGGGAGTGATCTAAAATGTTAGATTCTTCGTAGGAGCGCCACTATATTATTACTATATTACTTATCAATGATTGGTGCACTTACATTAGGTTATAAGTAAATATTTTGTGAAAGGGAAAACTTTAGTAGTGGAAAGTACAAAATAACAACCCATTAATATGTGCCAAATATACTTTACTTTTAGCATGATTTTAAGAGCATTGTACTTGTATTTTAGTTATTTGATAGGATTTGGTACTTGAAATAATTTATATTTTATTTTAAGTCTTGTTTAAACCTCTTAAATGGAAAAGGAATGAATTTAGAAAAGATTTGAGTTAATTTAGAGCAACTTTTTAAGATTTAAAGAAGAGAATCAAAACACAACAACACAGGTAATATGTTATTGACCATATTCCAATAAGCCCTATTTTATTTCTCAAGGAGATTTTCACTTAGGGAACATGGCACCAACATGACCTTTTGTCCAAGCTATGTTCAAGGTTGGAGTATTCTATTTCTCCAAGTGCATATAACAAGTCTCCGTATTTAGACTATATTTACCAATAAACCGGTTACATAGACCTATGTCCATACCCATGTTGATAATGGTTTTTATATAAAAGTTCCATAATGGAAGGAAAAGCAATATAAAACCTAACACAATCCTATGTTAAGGCTGTTTTGGATAAAAAAATTGAGGTTTCACATTATTAAATGATAAACAATTGAAAAATAATGGGGCTTTTTAGCCGATCAATTTTTAAAGTAAAAAAGGTTCACTAGGAGCTCAATTAAGTAGCTAAAGATCAAAAGGAAAGACAACCTTAGGAAAATAATAAGAAAGGCATCATGATTTAACAAGAACCTAAAGATTCAAGAACCATAGGATGTTTTCTTTGCCTTTTGATATTCCTTGTTTTTTATGTGGTTTTTCCTTGTTTTATCATGAACTAATTAGGATATAGATCTAGGTAAGATAAATCTTAGGATTTGATGTTTTGAAATATTTCTTTGATTTAATAAAATTTCTAGTCTTCTTGAGGTTTTTTTTTCATGTTTTTATATTAATTTGAATTAAAGAACGAGTGTTAAAGATTCAATAATCAAAATCACACATTGAGATCAAGAGATGATGCATATGGTTAGACCATGACATAAATGGTGAGGGTTAAATGGATTGATTGAGAGATAACTATATGATCTTTTTGGTTTAGGGTGAAACTTATCACGAGAGTTTATAAATCAAATTAATGATTTCTTAGGTTATTTTCATTAAAAAGAGAGTTTGTTCAATTCTTCTTAGAAATAGGAGTTGTATTACTGGAGAGAGAATATAGTTGTAACATAGAAATTCTTGTCAATTCAAGAGACTAATATTAATCATTAAATTAAAGTAAAGTATAGGAAGTTCTAGGGAATTTCTTAGCTAGATCTAGTTTATTTATCGATTGTTTTAATCTTAATCGTTGCTATAATTTGATACTTTAGATTTATTTGTTTATTTCTTTTCAAATCTATCATTTTCTTTATTATATTAGATAATAAGAAGAGAGTTACCACAAGTAGTCACAGTCTCTACAAGATTGATACTCAATGTACCTAAAATATACTATAAAAGAGATAGGTACATTTGCCTGTGTGCTTTCTTTAGTATTGTTTTGTGTGTTTCATTTTGTTTGTCTCACATAAATCACATCACTCATCAAAAGCTCATATACTAAACTTAAATTTCATGTCATGTATATGCTAGATATATATTACTTTTAACACTATTTTTCTAGCATATTGCTTGCATTTTTAGGGATTTGACATTTAACTTGAGAAGAACTATCATTTTAGGTAAGTAAACTTAGAGAAGAATTGGAATGAATTAAAGCAATTTTGGAAGAATTGAAAAAGGACCATAGAACATGAAACCCTACTTGCCATTGTGTTAAGGGTTTTGATTAAAGGTGATCATTTATATTTCTCCAGCACCTCACACACCCTGTGTTACCCTAAGGATGAAGAACACAATACAATACAAAAAATTGTGTTAAGTCCTCATTATTACTTTATTACTTTTATGTTGATATTCTTTGTGTGATTATGAACTAATAGGGGTATATGTTTAGGTAGGATGAACTTGAGATGTAATATACGTTGAATTTCATAAACAGTTCGAGAGAAATGATAAGAAAAAAGATCAAATTTTATAATAAGGTAAAATTTACATTTGTGCTTATTATATTTATGCATTAATCGTGTTATAGAATTTAAAATAATCTTGACTTTTTGAAAATCAAACAAAAAAGTTTTATTCTTATTCTACTTTGCATAGAAATAGATTTCGTCCCGATTTTCCAATAATTTATGCCTATGAGTTATGGAGAGAACAACTACAAGTTGATCTTTTTTTCAACCTGAATTTGGAGGTTTAATTGGGATAGATATTTAGTAGACTGGATTAAAAGGCTCCAAATATCAACATGTTTGTTTGTTATTTTTTTTCCTGATTTTCAATTTATTGAGTCATGTATAAGTTATTTTGTCTCAATAAATGTGTCTTAAAAGAGGATGATATTATGCACATATATGTTAATTATGACATGTTTGGATGATCAATGCACCAACATTATGATCAAAGTTCAGAAAATCTATTATCACATTGTAAAAGATCTTTCACTGCATTATGTCCAATTTTAGAGTTTAGGAATATGGTCACTAGCAAAACTGGACTTTAGAATCTATTAGAAAGTGTGTCTTTAGTAGGGGTCAATATGAGTTGGCAAAACTAAGTTTTGTGGATGAACCTTTTGAGATTCCATTTGGCATTGTCATTTAAAAAGTACTTCTATGATTTAATAATTAGCAATGGTAACTTTATATTATTATTTAGGATAAAAGACATAAACATCCCTTGTAATTTAAGAAACTTTAGATAAGCTCCCTAAATCTTTAAAATTTTTAGAAAAATTCCTTCAAGTTTTCAATTTTCTAGAAAAATATTTTCTCTTAGACTTCAATTAGACAATAACAAACAAAATAAGCTTCATATGAGCACCAAATGTGGACTAATCAATTATTACTAATATAATACTCTAACTCAGCTCTTAGACTTGACTCAAGTCAATTAAAATTAATAATTAAAGATAATATAAATATTAATTTAGATCGAATTTAATTAGTTTGGTTTAAATCTAAGAATTAAGTTGAATCATCGTATAAGTATTATTTTGATTGGTACAAATATAATGTCATGCAATATATATATTTCGTCATTACTTTTTAACTGAAGACTAAAGGAAGAGTTTTTTTTAGAAAACTAGAAAGAATTATTTTTTAGAATTTTAAAAATTGAGTTTTTTTTAAATTTTCTTAAACTATAAAAGTGTTTTATACTTTTATCCTATTATTTCATTGCGTAAATTAGGTAAGACTAAAATTTTAATAGTTGGCAATGCATGTAAAAGAAGTTTGGAAATAATCTCACTACTAGTTAGAGATAAAATTGTGTACTGCTAAATCTTCTTAGAACCCGCATATTAGCGAGATTTCTATTAAGAATTATTGTTGTTACGTATAAAAGAAGACATAATTACTGAATATCAAAATTTTAAGCCCAGTAGTAGTTAGCCTTTTAAGGTGGTCTTTGTTGATTCACACGGGATTCTACATGCCCCATGCTACTCGGGTTAGAGCGTAAGCTAGTGATGCTTTTAGCTACTGGACTTTTGCCATTTAGGGTGCAACACGACGCTTGTATTAATATTGCTCTCTCACAACCCCGTTTTCATGGTTTAGGCTGCTCCTATTTCGCTCGCCACTACTATGGGAATCGCTTTAGCTTTCTTTTCCTCTGGTTATTAAGATGTTTCAGTTCGCCAAGTTGTCTCTTGCCTGTCCATAGATTCAGCAGTAGTTTGCAAGGTTGACCTATTCGGAAATTTCTGGATCTACGCTTATTTTCAACTCCTCAAAGCCATTCGTCGCTTACTACTTCCTTCCTCGTCTTTAGGTGCCTAGGTATCTAGTGTAAGCCTTTCTTGTTTAAACCTCGCTCGTAACTTTAAGGTTAAGGCTATGCCATCCAAAGGCTAAGGCTAACCAGCTTTGGAGTTACAATGAAAAATGTTTAGGAAATCGCGTTACTAACAAAGGCTATGATGCAATTAACCCAAATTTTAATGGACCTTCCTCTATAATTAAAACTAATTAAAAAGCCATTTTTTCTTTGAACGATATATGATTTGCACAAACTATCATGCTTTCAACTCAGTTCACAATTTCCATTGTTGCCAACCTACTCGTCTTGAGATCTATGGGACTGGATCGAGAAAGTCACTGACATTCGTTTCTAAATCAATGCTTTCTAGAGGGTTTTTAAGACACTGAAGGATAGCAAAAATAAGTGGAGAGATTGCGTTATGAAAGAAGATCTGAGCTGAGAATTACTGCGTACTAATGGAGAATACTTTTTAAAAATGCTTTTACGTTACTAGCAAATATCAAAATCGGAATCCCTATAGTATATCCCTTAATCATTGGTGTATAGTTATTTATGACAATCACACCACCGCAACCGCAATACAGTGCGTATCAGGCAACATGTCTCTCAAGTCCACCGTCAACATAGACGCCCTCGGCTTTGGTGATCGGCCGGACTTTCCCATAGACAACGGCGTCATCGGCGCCGTCCTCTCGCATGAACTCAGCCATTTTGCTTGCATGTACTTTTGCTTTCTCCACGGTCCCAAGTGCATTTTCTTTTCTTTCATGCATATCTTCGCCGCCGTGCACAATATCTTAATAACGCTGTTTAATCTCTCGACTTTTCCGATGAACACTTCCGGCAACCTGTGGAGCAATCTCCTGTAATCTTCGCTGGCTTTAGCCATCTCGAACTCTGCCTGGAAATGTAACTCTATTATCACCCTGACCTCCCCTTTTTTGGAGTTTGTATTGTCTATTACATCTATAAAAACATGCTCTCCTGCACATGGCACAACACATAGAAGTTTCATTATGTTGTTAGTGGATGTGATCTGATGAGAAAGATGGGAACTTTATAAATTCTCGCATGCAATCGAACATATTCTGCATTTATTAATATTCGCTATGGCAAATGATTGAGAGTACTGAAAGAAAATGTTCGAATGGATGTGTTGCGTATTACCTGATTGGATTTCTGGTGAACTTCTCCATTTAGTCTTGCAAATAGAACTATTGTAACCCGCCCTGGAGAGGCGACTGGAGATTTCTCTCATCAAGCAATTCCGGCAACCGGCGGCCATCGGTCTACCACACCCACAAAGTGTTCCAGCGGTTTGTAATTCCTTGATCGTTTCCTTGGTGATATTTCGAATGCTTGATTCCAAGGAGGTTGTCCTGCATAATGTAGCCTGGAAACACCAGGATCGCAGAATAACAAAATAAGAACCTATTTCCCAATGAGACTAAGTTATTCTCTTCCACAATTTATTGGCTTAAGACACTTACTTGTAGAAGTTGATGTTGGTTGTCCCAGAAGCTCTTGTCCTTTTCAAGACATGCATTCTTTTCTTGCTCTTCCTCTAGTACTTGATCAAATTCACAATCTTTACTACTAAGGGTGGCGGGAGAACAGCCCCCGCCATTCTCGAGAAACCCAAAAACCATGGCAGATAAGTTCGGCGCCGGCCGGTCGTTGCGCTCGGAACCACCGCCACTATAAATCAAATCCCATTGCTTAAAGGATTTTCTCATTATTGCACTAGGCATGACTCTTCCTTGCCTGTTTCAACAGCGAATTTGGCAATAGACCAGAGAAAAGGAGTTTATATACTTAAATTTGGAGAGAAGTGGGAACCGTAAAGTCTAGGACTAACAATGCCTACGTGGGAATCCATAAATGGGATATGCTTTGTGATACCAATGGACCAGACAGCCAGGATCCACGTCGGTTAGGTTTAATAATTTTGGCCCTGGAACAGCAACAGGTTTGGATATACTCGAATATTCATTTTTACTAAAATTTTCGAACGCTGCTCTGACAGATCCAGGCTATTCTTGTGCTTTTATCTAAAATAGAAAATGTTAAAAAGTCTGTTTGCATCATGTAATCTGTATCCTATCCTGATATTCTGAATGGCGTGGAACCACCATCTGGGGTGATCGAGTGCTATAGTCGGGTTACACGTAGTAACATCTGGATCATTATCCATGAGATGGGGCCTCGTTGTCCCTTGACAAATACGTGTGAATTATATGAGAGACTACTCCTCACGCAAAACGCGACGTCCTGAAAGCGATTTTTCGAAATTTTGTCTAGAGCGAACAAGATGCTTACGATTTGTTCTTATTAGAAGTTTGATTGAATTCTCGAAGAAACATAATAATGCCATTTGAAAGAAACTGCAAGTCAAGAAAACCAGATGTCGGAGCCATTACCATCTCTACATTCAAGCTTAACATTCCAAGAAGAGAAGAAACCCAACCTTGCTAAGGGGCGATTGGTTTGTACGAGGGAATGATAATAGGAATGAGAATGAATACAGTGAGGAATGAGAATAGATATTATCGTTATAATTATGATGGTTGGTTAAGAAGAAGGAATGATTACCATTACTATTGATAGTGGTTGGTTTGTAAAAAATAATGTAATTAATTAATTACAATATATTAATTAA
>JAOTAX010000002.1:33651396-33670856 GCA_025629825.1 Erythroxylum guanchezii
TTGTAATTCGTTCCGATTTGTGTTTCGGAAATTCGTTTCAGTTCGTATGGAATTCGATTTGCTTCCGATTCGTTTTCACTTCGTTTCGTTCTTTGGTTTTGCTTTCAGTTTTCGTTTCCGTTTCTTTCCGGCTGGGATTCGGAAACGGGTCCCAACATGATAGCTACTTCGTGTTTAGCTCAAAGTTTTAAAATTAATTGAATTTGCTATATCATAAGTATGCAACTCATTTAAAATAGTATAAAAAGGTATAATTCCCTTAAGGGTTCATTAGCCACCTTGTAATTTAAATTGACTTTTGTTTGAGTAAAGTATGAGAGTTTGAAATTGCAAAAATTTATATTTCAAAGGCTTGCAAACACACTTCAAAATGTCACAAAAATAAGAACACAATTTTGGTTTAGAGAATCAAATTATAAAGGTCAGGGTCATTCTCTCCATATCATGTAAACCCTCACTTTGGTAATGAAATCGTGCTTAGTCCTAGGTATTATAATGTATTGACCATTTCGGTCTCAATAATCCTACCAATTAAGCCCAAAATAACAATTACAAGTTTGATTAACGTACACACTTTACTTTACCATTAAGTGGATATGAAGTAGCCTATTGGATAGCCATCAAAACATCCAAGATCTCTTTCTAAATGTCATACTAGCTTGATGTGTGAAGTGTTATAAAGGCTGTCCACTCTCATGGTACATTCAAACTAAATTTGTAACTCCATTTCACATTACAATTAAGGCATATAAAGTCCACACATCATAATCATTAAAGCAAACCATACATTAAACCAAAGTGAGTTCAGTGAGTTCTTACATAGTTATGGTAAGAACAACCCTAAAATATACTTAGAAATCCATTACAATCATCAGAAACATCCTCAAAACAAGTCCATACATCTTCTCCATACAATAACTAAACAAAAACAAACGAGAGAAGAGAGAATAGAACGCTTATGAGTTGAAGAACAAAGCTGGAACTTGGTGTGACAGCTTTGAGATCTCTTGATTCTCCTTGAAAACCCACCTAAGAATGTGTCTATCTTCCTCCTTTTGGTGTGCTACATGACCCACTTCTTTTTTCTAGGGCTTAAAATGGGGTTTTTATACCTCTTTGGGTACTTAAACCGACTTAGGATGTAAGTGGAGCAAATTGGAATTGCCAGCTGGAAAGATGGAATAGTCCAACTTCTATATGGGTCATGATCGTGACCAACAAGTCATATGATCATGACCTACTTTTTTCTAGCTTTATTTTCTTCTTTTGTTTCTCCTTTGATACCTATAACAATTCCACATGCAAGTAACTTGATAATCAACACAAATAAGGTACAAATCCTCCCCAAACATTGACATACAACTATGCAAAATGTATATACATCAAAACAAATGAAAAAAAATGCAAAACCTTAGATTAAAAACCTTCATCTATAACCTAACATGCAATTTATCATATATAGTCACATACATGCAAGTTATATTAAACTAACACAAAACGTAGGCTAAAGATCCTAATATGTATACTAAACATACATATTATCACATAAAATGACTTAGACAATTCTATCACAAATGTCACTTATCAGTAGCTCACTTGATTTGAGATAAATAATACCCAAAGGAGTCAAAAGTGACTTCAAGGCCTAAGAAGTAAATCAAAAAAACAATATTTTTTTTAATCTCGGACTAATGTTTAAGAAAGGTTTTAACATCCTAATTGCATTGTAAATTGTCTCGTGTAATGATCATATCATCTACATAGAGAAGAAGCACATGAATGAATAACGCATGACCATAAGAGTTGGACTTTAGAGATATTGTAGAGCTGAACTTGGCAAATCAACCTTTGGGAGCCTGCTTTAAACCATATAAGGCCTTACAAAGATGACAAACTTTACCTAGTTGACAGTCATAGCTAGGTGGAGGTTGCACATATATCTCTTTAGAGAGATCTCCATTCAAAAAGGCATTTTTGGAATCCATTTGAAATAATTGCTACTATTTAGCTGAAGCAATAGTTACAAGGCTATGCACCAAAGTAAGATGAGCAACAGCAGTAAATTGTCCTTTATAATTAATACCATATTATTGTGTGACTCCTTTTGCTACAAGCTTGGCTTTTTATTGTTCAATATAGCCATCTACTTTGGTTTTGATTTTATAGACCCATTTGCACCCAGCTATATATTTATCTGGAGGTAAGTAAACTGTGTCCCATGTATGAGTACTAGTTAAGGCATAAATTTCTTCTACCATTGCTTTCTTCTAAAGAGGATTAGCACTAACCTCGCAATATGTGTTAAGTTCTTAAAGATAAACAAGAGTATAATAACATTGGTAATCACGAAGAGCGATATTGGGATAACTAACCTGAGTTGATCAATAAAGAGGTAATGGTTGAGGTGTTGTAGGTGGAGTAGGGGAATTATCAATTTCTACAATTGGAGTATATTCAAGAACTGAGGTAGGAGGTTAAAGACTTTCTTCAAAAGATGGAAAACTCACAGTAGAATCATCTCGAAACAAATCTATAAACATGTTTATAAAAAAGGAATGTGAAGAGTGAATTTGAAATATGGAGATACAAACTAAAATTCTTATGTTTCCTATGAAATTTGAATCATAGATCATCTTTATGAATCTATACGGAGACTTCATACACAATCCTATTGAAGTTTTTCCTTGCATTAATAGATCTATAAAATCTTTTGGAAATTTGTTTTCCTCTTTAAACTATAGGACTCCAACTCTTTGCCTTACTAAAGAATTATGAATCTTCAGAGCTTTAATATAAGCACTCCGGGCCTACTCTCTTTCCTTAACAAAGTAGTGTCATCTACGCATGAATTAAGAACCTTTTGAATTTGATTGAGATGAATTCTAGCTTCAGTAATAACCCTTTGAGCATTACTCAGTTAAATTTGATTCAGGGATTTAAGCTATTTCTTAACCATTTTCAGTTTCTTCATACAAATATATGCTGTATAGCTATGAAATTTATAGAATGAACCCTTTATTAAAGATTCTTCAAATATCTCAACCTTAGTTAAAAAGTTGTTAAAGAGGAATGGAGTTTCTCTAAGTTGGCTAGAGATTGAATAATTAATAGACTGTGGTTAGAGAAAAAAGTATTCCTAAAAATTATGTTACTTCGTAGAAACTTTAGCAACCACTCCTTATTGATCAAAGCCATTTCCAGTTTCTTCTTTATATGCCAATTCCTATGTTGCTTATTGCTCCAAGTATGGAATTTGCCCCTTAAATTTCATATTAGTAACCTTTATGTCATTAACACACCCTATAAAATCAATTCCTCAAATAGGTGTTACCATCAGCTTCAAAGATATGGAGAGTATTAATAAGGTCCTAAGAATGATCCATGGGACGCCAACGGAAGTATGAATATCTCTAAGCTTACTTTATAAATAACTCCTCTGAAAAGCAAAGTTAGCTTTATAGATAAAAGAAACAAGGAGTCTAGTCTTCTCTTAAATTAGAAAAAATCTAGATGCATAATTTGATCAGAGAAAAAGTTTACAGAGACATCTACTCATGACCATGTGAAATGACTAGCCTTCTATAATGGAGGAATTGATTATTAGTAAAAGTTAACCAATGCTTCTCTAATAACTTTATCCTATAGCACTTGTCTGCCTTAAGCTCAATTTTCTAAAAACATATCATAATTGGTTTTATTTCAAAGATCAAATCTATAAAGACTTGTTGTTTTTTAGGATATTTAATGTCCCTGATATTCTAAGATAAAATAAATATTAAGAAGGAATTTGGCTATTTGAGACTTTAAAATGATGCTTCCTAACATATTTTTTTCAGGTATCCACCTTAAATTCCTCCACTAAAGAGATATTACTCTTTTGAGAAAGATAAGGATTCAAGCCTAAAATAGAAGGTACATCTTTGGAATAAGGGGTAACATTTGTTAAGATAGAATCTTTGGAACAATAGATAGCAGAAGCTTCATTAGAGTGTTTAGAGAGGGCACATCTTTAGAGCAAAAGAAGGCATATGTTGAAAAGAATCATGAGAAGTCATAACCTTAATTGCAGTTTTACTAATAATTTCCTTAGAATTTATGCTTTTATCACCATAAATAGGAAGAGAGGAAGAAGTAGGATTATGAACTTTCTCTTGTAAAGTATCACCGTCATAGTCCATAGGAGGTTCTAGTTCTGTTAGCTTGAAAAATATCCTCTTTTAGATCTCCTACCAATATGTTTACCTTCCCTATTACCAAATGGTCTTCCTTAATAGGAGACTTTAATTGAGTCCTTACTCGACTTATCACTATTTCCAAGCCTTAATAAGAGAATATTAGTAACCAAATTATACTTCAATAAAAGCACAACACATATTCTAGCATATCCAACTCTTCTCATAACTATTGTAGCCTTATCCATATAGATCGTTCTACGTAATAAATTGCGAAGTGGCCTAACCCTTTAGTAGATTAATATTCTAAAGTGACATTATATATATTGATCCAAATAAGAAGTTAGTTTTTGTTTGATAATTTTCAAGGTCAATCATGGTTTCCAAAGTTGGAGAAAGACAGGAATGCTATTGATATGCTAGGGGATCTACCTCTATAACTTTTAGAATAAGGGATCTACCTCTATAATTTTTAGAGCAGAGGCATCAGTGTGGAAAGCGAATAAGAAAAGGTTATCTTTGTGAGCAAAACCTTCATAAATCCCAAACTCTTCCAATGATGAATTACCTATGAAACTAAAAGAAAAGCGAATGTTTTCCTTATAAAGAATCTAACCAAGGCAGAAAACTAGGAGCATGCATCTTCTTTTAGGAGTTCTAATTACAAGGAGTCCTCTAAGAATGAAAGAGGATAATGAAGGAGTTTAGTCTTTATAAGATCTCCTATAACTTGCTTCTAGCTCAGCTTGGAGTTGAGACCTAAAGATTAAGAAAGGAGAGTTAAAGACTGTGAAGAATTATGAACCTTTTGAGGGAAAGGAGTTCCTAAGAAAATAGAAGGATAAAGGGAAATAATCAAAGAGGCCTCTAAAGAAAGGAAAAGTCGATAAACGGTAGGAAAGAAAAAGAAAATTTCAAAGAAAATAGAAGGATAAAGGGAAATAATCAAGAGAATGCTATAGAAGGGCAGGAGACAAAGAAAACTTGAAGGTAGCCTCTAAAGAAAGGAAAAGCTGATAAAAGGTAGGAAAGAAAAAGAAAAGTTCAAAGAAAACTTCTAAGTGAAGAGTAAACATGAAAAAGAAAACAAAGAAAACAAGACTAAGCTTAGAGAAGAGAGAAAAATAAAAGAAAAAGAGCAAGTAAAAACAATCAGAAGGGGAGAACTAAGAGAAACCACAAGAAAAATGAAAAGAAAAAGGTTTAAAAAGTTAATAGAAGAAAGGGCTAATGAACAAGCATTTTAGAAGCTTTATTTCATGGTAAAGTATAGGATTCAAGTTATGAGTTTAATAATTAAAGAAAACAAGTGGAAGAACATAAACCACCCTTTTCATTTTTTTTTATAAATTTAAATTTTCACAATAAAATAAGATTTAAGTCAATTCTATTAAAACTTTGGTGAGATATTAAAAACAAATTACTTACTTTTAATTATATTCTTGATCATAAATTTAGTAGAAAGAAAATGATCGCCTAATCATTAGGATTTATATGAAAAATTAATTTATTGTTGAAAGAAAATAATATTTAGTCCTAATAAATTACAATTTGATTTTTATAAAAATAAAATCTATTCAAAAATATTTTTTATAAAAATTTAAGAATCTAATTTTAAATTTGAAGACTAATATACAAACAAAAATTGAGAATCAATGGATGAACTCTCCCATTTGTTTGTCTCTTAGCAAAATACAGAACCACGTGTTAATCACTGCTTTGATCGATATAATTTTTATAATAAAGAATAATTCAACGTTTTGATATTGCCAACATAACTTGCAGGTTGTCGGTTGGGCTATCCAATAATTTTGATGGTGTCTTAAATCTTAATATGACTTCATATATTTTTATAATTTTATATTAAATTTCAATTAGTAATTTTATGTGAATAGTTGAATACCCGAGGCCATTGCCCCTCTCTCTATTCCTGAGTAACTCGAACAGTTTAGACCAGAACTACGTACGGACAGACATCAATCCCATGTTTCACAAAATTTCCTTGATTTCACCAAAGCCTAGATATTGGATGAAAAACCCTGTACATGAAGCACAAACCCTAGATTTATGCTGTTAAAAAAATCAGAAACAATCGAAATGTCCCTCCTAATTGTGAATCAATTTTGTTCTGTACGAGTACGACTACCGTGATCCTTTGCGCTCGTAGATGCAAATTTTTGTGATATATTTTTCTTGGTAAGTACAATTTGGTAGTACTGAGAATTCTGATGTCGGTGGGATTTTGAAGCGCCCCAAGAGTTTCGGGGCTGATTTGGTGAACTGGGTCTTAACAAATTTGCTTTCTTAGCCATCCATTTTGGTGAATATCGAGACTGATTGTTTGGTTAAGATTTGATTTTTGACAGATTTGGTGGACTGGTCTGGATTGCTCTTCTTTCCCTTTTTGCATATCATTCAGAAGTGAATACAATAAGATAATTCGCAATTATATCCAGGGAACTTGTGCTGTTTCTGATGAGATGAGATGAGTGAAGTATTGTCTTGTGACGGGTTTAAGGAGAGACAATGAATGGTGGATCGTTGGGGATCCGGTCTGCTAGTTATGGGTCACTGGACAAGGCGCTACAGCAACAACTACAACAACAAAACGCAGGTGGTGTTCTCTTGCCAATACAAACAACCCGCACTAAGCCTGCCAAGATGTTGAAAGAGAAAGAAAGGGTCTTCCATTGGATCTGCAAGTTTGCTGGCCGTAAAAAGGTCGGGATGTTATTCCTCTGTGTTGCCTCTGCGTTTGTTTTCGCCTGGGTCTTGTACGTTGGAAAAGGTTCGGTTCTTAAGCTATCGGTTTTTAATTAGTTATTATAGACACGCTAGATCGTGACAGACGGAGTTTGAGTGTTCATGTGGCGTGTTTCTCAGTTAATGAGAATGCCTAAATTCGTTGTTAGCATTGATGTGATAGATACTTAATTGGTGTAGGTTATACTTGGATTTCTTGTGCCATATGTCCTGTAATTTTTTAATGCAGTCCACTGTCTGAATTGGGGAATTGCTATGCAGGGGGAGTGCCTTTTTTATTTTTTCTAGTGCTCTTAATCTTTTTGAGTGGGTAGTTGTTTAGCAATTGCTTTGTAGGATGTCTATGGATGAAAATATTAGATCAGAGAATATATTAAATTTAACTACCTTTTGGGCCTTTTGCTTATGCAATCCCACGAATATTACCACTTGGTACCTGAAGAAGCTACCTTTTAAAATTTTGTTTCCGTGCATACCATTAAATATGGAAGTAATGTGGATTTTGGTTGTTTTCTAGGTGAAGATACATCAGATGCTGGCAGTGTCCCAAATATTCGTCTCAATGGAACAATGGCGTTCAGCATGGTAGACAATAAGACTTCAACCTTTAGGGGTTCTACTGGAGGTCTGACTTCCAATCCTGCTCCACCATACTTTATGGGGTACACTCTTCCCCCACAGCATCCTTGTAATAGTTTCACATTGCCTCCTCCTCCTGCTGATAAAAAGAGAACTGGACCACGGCGTAAGTTCTGCCTCTCTCTTCACATGTTTGCTCCTCCTTTTCACTGCTTAATAGTCTAAAAGTTCCTGAATCTGTTATTATCTTGTATATCTTCAAGATGGCTCAATTTGTTATGTTGCTAAGATGTTTGGTTAACTATCGATCTGTCCATTAGCATTTCTGAAATTTGTTGGTGCAAATGCTACAGCATGTCCTGTTTGTTATCTCCCTGTGGAAGAAGCCATTTCCTTAATGCCAAAGGCTCCATCATTTTCTCCAGTAGTTAAGAGTCTGACATACATCCATGAAGATCCGATAAAGAGAGAGGGAGAATTTGGAGGTTCGGAATTTGGTGGATATCCAACTCTGAAACAGCGATGTGACTCCTACGATATTAGAGAAATGATGAGTGTGCATTGCGGGTGGGATCTCTCTCTCTCTTCAGCTCAAATTCTGCTGGCAATATTAATGATACTGAAGGATGTTTGTGAATTGACCTTATTTACTGTTGTTCACCAGATTTGTTAGAGGGGAAAAACCTGGTCGCAATACAGGCTTTGATATGGAGGAATCTGACTTGGCTGCAATGGAGGAGTGCCACGGTGTTGTAGTTGTCTCAGCAATATTTGGTATTGCTCCATGTCATGAATTTTGCTGATAATTTCCTTTTCATTCAGCTACTAGTTGCTTATTAACTGAGCTATGCCTTATCAGGAGCTTTTGATGACATACAACAGCCAAGCAATATCAGTGATTACTCCAGGAAGACTGTCTGCTTCTTTATGTTTGTGGATGAACGAACAGAAGAATATTTAAAGAATAATAGTGGTCTGGATGCAAGAAGAAAGATTGGTATTTGGAGAGTTGTTGTTGTCCATAATCTTCCTTATACAGATGGAAGACGCAATGGAAAGGTAATCCTGTGAGCATCTTTTATTCATATTGGAGAGCAGTTTGGCTTCTGAAGGTCCCTCTTTTCATTTTTAATGCATTGCTTCCCATTAGGTTCACTGGTGTTCTTTGCATGTATGGATGGGACAGGATAGATGTGCTTGTTCTGTTTATGACATGTAGTGCCAGTAACTTACATGTCATATTAACTGATATTCTCACCAAGCTAAATGGTGTTGGGAGTAGGAACACTGGAGAGGTCTATAGCTGCAAACTTATATGTCAATATGCAATTTCATGTTAGGATATTCTGTTGAAATATTGGACACTAAAATGTTTGATAAATCATGTTATGCAGCTTTGTTTTGGGAATTAATATAAATATGTTAAAATTTTCTGATTTGATTACAGCTCCAACACCATATTTAGTAACATAAAGCATCTATTTTATATGGATTTGACCAAGTTTATGCTAATAACAGGTTCCAAAGCTCTTACCACACAGGTTGTTTCCACACGCTCGCTTTTCTTTATGGATTGATGGGAAACTTGAACTTGTTGTTGATCCACATCAAATTCTTGAAAGGTACCTTTAATTACTATTTGTACTTAATCAATGATTCGAAGTGGGGAAGACCGACATAAGGCATTAACCTTTGTATGATTGCTAACATTTAATTGGGTTCCTATCGACTTTCATGAGTTTTTTGTATCAAACCAAGTTTGATAGCCTAGAATGAACAACTTTTTCAAGTTCAAAATAAAACTTAAGAACTTGTTGGAAATATACCAATTCTCCTTTATTCATTAAAGGAAAAACTTACTTTTCAGTAGAGAACATATTATAAAGTGCAGCCTTTTCAAGGATAGGGAAATTGCTTGCAAGTATAGCAAGTAAACTCTAGAAACTAGTCATCAAAACTTCGTGACTTTATAGAGATTAAATACTCCTTTGAGTTGCAGTATTATAGTTATCATCAATGTTTGTCCTTTGTGACCTTTATTGATTTCAAAGAACAGGGGAAGTTTTCGTATTGCATACCACTTGATTAATTTATGGTCCCCCCACCTTAAGTTGACCATGAAACTTTTCATTGTTCTTTTTCTGCTTTGAGAGTAATCTGTATGTGTTTCACTGGGAACAAGGATATTGCATACAGTATATAAGTTTGATTTTAAGCTCTGTTGGTTTGAGAAAGCACGTAATGTTCTTCCAAGAGCCTCTAAGGCCAGAACCTGTGACTACCTATTCTTGGGCACTTCACATTTCGCCAAATAATAATTATTGCTTGGCCTGCATTTTGTTCAAATCTGGATTCTATTAAAAAATGACATTGATATTGTTTGCTGTTGGGCTTGTGCAACTCTTGTTCCCAAATAAGATTGTCGAGGGATGTGATTGGCTTTAGGTTTGTTATAAGGTATTTAATATGCAGGAATAAAGCTGGAGAAAATTACTTATTTTTGCACTACCTTTCAGGCACTTGTGGAGGAAAAATGCCACTTTTGCTATTTCCAGACATTATAGACGTTTTGATGTGTTTGTTGAAGCTGAGGCAAATAAAGCTGCAGGGAAATATGACAATTCTTCCATTGACTTTCAAATTGAGTTTTATAAAAGGGAGGGTTTGACCCCTTTTTCTGCATCTAAATTTCCCATTACAAGTGGTAGGATTGAGATTGTTGGTTTCTATTCTGTATGTTTTTCCATTCTGTTATGAGTACATTTGATTTCAATTGCTTTATGATCGCGGCCTCTGCAGATGTTCCTGAGGGATGTGTCGTAATAAGGGAGCATGTTCCTATTAGCAACCTCTTTACTTGTCTTTGGTTCAATGAAGTTGACCGCTTCACTTCAAGGGACCAAATCAGCTTTTCCACTGTGAGGGACAAGATTCAAGCAAAAACAAATTGGACAGTGAACATGTTCTTGGACTGTGAAAGGCGGAACTTTGTAGTTCAGGTAATGATTTTACTTATTGCTGGTTATCTTTTCCTGGTGATATTATGTGAACTCATGTTAGATTCTAAGTTACACCCTTACCCAAGGTTTTTCTTTGGGTGGAATTTAATCTTACATTTGAGCTTGCAAGTGAGGGTTTCATTTTGTTGTTCATGCGTTCAGTTACTTGCCAATGTGCATTACAGATATTTAAGGGTAGTTTTTGCTTCATTTATATAATATATCGAAGTGCATCACTGCCATTGCTTCTTGAAGTTGTTCACGTTGTCTTTTGCTGTTCAATCCGTTACGGAAGTTCATCTTTATGTTGTAATGTGCTTGACGATTATTCCTATCGCGGTTCCTTCTAAAGTAGCTTAATATTTGTCTTTGTTGTATGTGTTCTTAATTGCTTCTGGGTAAAAACATGTTCAAACTAGTAATTTGCTTGAGTCTTCTAATCTTCTTAAGGAAAGAAGGAGTTAATGGGGAAATTTAATGATGGAATTATGTCTGAAAGAGGTGTCCAACACAATCTTACAGAGATCACGCAGTGATATCTGATAGGCACTGCTAACTTTTTGCTGCTGTCTGCAGAAATACCATAGAGATGTCTTAGAGCACAAGGCTCACCCTCCTCCTGTAAATCCTCCACCACCCCCTATTTTCGTCAATGAATCAGCCGACAAAATGGCACTTGACGTTCCAACTGAAAGGTTGAGAGGCATTCCGGTTCGAAGGGGATCAACAAGGCGCATGAGAAGGTCTTACAGGCGTCATCGGAAAGTTGTCGCCAGTGGCACGGATGTGGGCCCAAGTTAGGAATTTTGCTAACGAAAATATCATTCTTTTTTTTTTTTTTTTTGTCGTTTCACATTCATTCAAGGCGGGGATGGAATATTTGTCAAGATGAGTGTTGTAGTCCTATTACCGCAGGAAAAATAGTCTCATTCTTTGTATTTCTCCTTCAATTTTTTGTTGTTGTACAGAGTATAATATTCGATAATTATAACATGGGCCAGGCATTTCCACGTGGAATAATAAATTTAAAGAAATATCTAAAACTGTTACATAATATTACGAATATTGTATCGGACTTGGTATCGAATTAGATTCTGTAACAATACTGGTTAATATCGGATATTGTTTTAGTCAAAATTTTAAATTTATGAAATAGTCTTTAATTTTTTTTAAATTGTAAATAATCCTTTAATATAGTAGTGTATAATTTAAACCAGTTTTGTCTCTAAAATTATAATAATAGAAATTTAAAATAAAAATAATTTATTAATATAGTTTAACATATTTTACATATAAATAATAATCACAAATAATATGAAAAAGATTATTTTAACATTATAGAAATATAAAATTATTTAAAATATTACAATTTTATCATATAATAAATAATAATTATATCTAAATATTAAATAAAAAGAATAATTATTATCAATAATAAAATATAATTTTTATCTTAATATTTAATTTTCAATAATAAGATATAAATTTTATCTTAATATGTAATTTTTATTAATAATAAAATATTTTTATATTTCTATTAACAATAAAAAAAATTTGAGGTCTTTTAATTTTCATTTTAAGATATTTTTAATTATTCTTTGTAGAAAAATATAACTATTATTTTTTATATGAATCTAAATATTATATTATTAATAATAAAATAGATGAGAAAGAGTGAGAGTGTGAGTGAGAGAAAAAATAACGAAAAGAAGAAGGTAGCACGGGTTGGGAGGAGTTTTTAAAAAGCTTTTATTTTTTGTAAAAATGTCCTTAATTTTTTTTAAATTTTCGTTACCAGCCAATATATGACCTATATTTTAAATACAAGCAAAATTGACCGATACCAAACAAAACAGGCTGATATTTGAATCTAACATCGAAATATCCTATTTTATATTGTTTTCTAGATGGTCCAGTATGAAATTCATTACAATGCTATTAACCTACTTGTGCTTGAAAGTGACATATACTTTTTGGTAGGATCACTTATTCCTGTCACTCTGTGCCTATTTTAATCTATAAGTACCTATTTATTGAATAAATAAGACTTACCAAAATTAAATAAATAGATATTCACGAAACATAATCCGCACAAAATGTGGGGTATAGGCAATTTGAATCTCTTTTGGCATATAGGAAAAGGTAATTTCGTACGTTAAGAAAGGACGTTACCCATAGTTTAGTTTCTTTTATGAAGCAATCACGGACGAGACATCGTGCTTATCTTTAACTTGGAATAGCTTATAATATAATAATATATAAAAAATATATAATTTCCTCAAATAAATCTTTATTATAAGGAGCTTTTTTATTAACTTCAAGCAGAATTCATAATAATCAATCCGCGACAAAATTAAAGTGGATAATCTTTCGGATGTCCCCACAACCCAAACAACACTCCAATCTACTTTCTTTGAAATCGCAGTACGTTCTTCCCAAGTCAAACCAAACTACTCATAATGAAAGATGTATATATAATAATATTAATAAGGGATGTTTCGGATATTAACGCCATGCCTACAAATATTCAAATTTTACAGCCGTTCGATTAGATCAAAATACATATGTCGTCGTCAGCTGCTTTCTCGCTGATCTGCAGCCTCCACTCTCTCATCGCCATAACCAGCGGGGCTTTGATGATGTTCAACGTCAACGGAATCTACACCTTGACGCACGGCCCGCACGTTGCAGCCAAACTCATGGGGTCCACACCCCACGATCAGTTGCTCATCCGGACCTCGGATTCGTTCTCAGGGTTGCTTCTATTACTCATCGGCTTCTTACTGTTGATGGTGGCGTTCGTTAAGGATCTGGACTTCAAATCCTTTTTCGCCAAAGGCTGTACGGTGCTGCACGTGTTTGTGGCTCTATGGAGAGTTTACTTTGAGAGGCGAGTTGAAGTGCTGGCTTGGGATTGGCTCAGGCAGACTGTTGGCGACATCTTATTGGCTCTTTCCTGGGTTTTCTTTCTTGTATATTCGTGGAGGGAGAAGTACGATTAGTTCTTTTTCTGTCTTTTTCACTCTTCATCAATCCTTTAAAGTTCTTCTGAATGCAAAAGTATGTGTAGGGATGAGTTTGGCCTATCAGTGTATGGATGAGGTTGGGTTGAGAGGCGGAACATGTTATGGATTACATTTCATATTTAATGTAAAAATTATATTGTCCTATTTTATAATATTTTTTATTGTTCACAAATTAGTTTTTACAAAGATTAGATTTTTTTTAGTAAGGAAAAGAGATTATAAAAATTTTATAACAGTACGATCCATATCCATTGTTATAATTTCTTAAAACTAACTCTAATGTTTAAAATACTACCTCTTAGATTACAAAAACCATAAGTCTATTTAAAATATAATAACCATTTGAAATTTGTATTATACAATATAGGAAAACCATGTCTATATATATATATATTGACATGGTTTCTAGATTATTGAGCATGTTCAAAATGAGTTAGTTGGGGAGGTATGAAGTAGGGGACAATATTGTGTAATTAGTATGTGTTTTTAATGTTAATAGTTAAGACTTCATTAGTAGTGATGATTTATGTTTTAATCACAAGCGCAAGTTATAGTTGTAGCTAATATTGAAAAGTATGAGTTGATCTTATGGAGACTAGAATTATTAGTACTATTCATCGTTATATTATTTAGTCTAAGAAATTATGGTGATGATTAATCAAAATTAAACTTAAAATAAATCAATATAATTTATTAACTAGAATGAAGATTAAACTATTTGTAATTCGAATTCTCTTAGGACTTCTCATGCAATTAGGATTTCCCCTGTCATTTTAATAGAGATTTTATTTCATCATGGAAATTCCTCAATTATACTATTTTTCTTTAGATTATTAATAACCAACCCTAGGTTAAATAATTGAAATTTCTTCCGAATTAAAACATCTAAAATTGCATTAATCGATTTATGGATTTTATTATTAAGTTTGACCCCAATCTAAAAGATTTATGTCAACCTATAAATTTATGTCAACTTATCTCTAAGTTTACATGCAAATCCTTTTAGTTATACTAGATCTATTTATACAAAGTATTTCTCAATCTTAATTATATGAAATCACACACGAATTAACATATTGGCAATAATAATTTATAAATATATAAAAAACACATAATTGGATCTCAATGAAACTAAAAAAAATAAATTAAAATAAATTACTATAAGGTCTATCCTGAGATTCATCTAATCTAAATACCAATAAGAGTTTAGTTCCTAATCATGGAAGAAATGAAATCAAACTAGAAGGAAAATAGAAAACTAAAAGGAGCATGATGAAATTTCTTTTAAACTTTATGAAATCTACTTTAGATTGATGAAAATTCACTCTAAATACATCTCTTTTCTTATTCTTTGTTATTTATATCATTCTAATTTGTCAAAATGTGTTTCCAAAGCCTCCTCACAACTTTTCCTCTTAATTTTGCTATTTGTAGTTTGAAAATTAGGTTTTTGAGTGTTATACAGGCATCAAAACGGGCGTGTTGGTGGTCATGTACGTTAAAAATTACAAAAACCCTCAAATTCAAAACAAACACTTCCTTAAAATTTAAACAAGGAAATTAATACATACATGTTGGTATTTAACACGAGGGTATAAATGACTGTGTAACTCTTTAAAACTTTTAAACCCCTTTATCTTATATAAAATATGGTTATGTTAAAGTACCCAGGCATTAGTGTAATCATGTTAGTGCCTATATACTTTTCCAATATCTTCATAATTTAGTCAAGATAGCTCCAAATCACTTTCACGGGCATTAGCGTGGTCATTTTAGTGCCTATATACTTTTCCAATATCTTCATAACTCAAGATAGCTCCAAATCACTTTAAACTTGTTCCAATTTGTTCCTTTTGCTCTAAATAAGTTAATTATAACCTAAAAACACATTATGAACAAACTAAGTAGCAAAAACAATAAAAAACACTTAGATAAACAAGTGAAATGTACTAAATATAAATATAAAAAATAAATAATTAAGCACTTATCAAACTCCCCCACATCTAAGAATTTGTTTGTTCTTAAGCAAATCAATTTCATTGCTCTCAACTTAATAAGAAACAACTTTAAGAAAGCATTAAACACCTTAAAGATTTCGATCAAGAATCTCTATTATTCATTCAATTGTGTAGTTTATTAAAATTTTAAGCTCTTATTTACTTGCATCAAATTATAAATCAATCTAATTCACTCCACAATTCTTCAAATTCTAACTCAATTTACACCATTTCACTTAATAATAAAATGAACATACCTGAAAAAAATTCTAAATCCTTTAAACATTTTTGTACCTCTTATTAAAAAACTACTAAATTTAAACAACATAAGAGCATTTAAAAGTTTGCTTAAAAAGTCACATAGCCTTTTAACGCAAGAGTAAACACTTTATCATTAATACACCCTATTACTCAATTAGGTCACTATCTCAAATGCCTATTAGCGTCACTCTTTAACTTCAAAATGGGTGTGTTCCTTTTTCTCCAAATAATTATAACCTAAAAAACACAATATGAATGAATTCATTACCAAAAAATAAAAACTCAAATAAACAAGCAAAATGCACTAAATATAAACTTAAAAATATGAACATTTAAACACTTATCACTTGTGGCATGATCTAGTATGGATTTAGTATATCTGCTTTGACTTCATGGATGTTATGTCTGATTATTGTATTTGTTTTGGTGTAATTAAATCTATGTTTTTATTGTCAGGGTCCATAAAATAAGGAAAAACTATAGTTAAAGCTCCATCTCGTGCATAAAAATGAAAGAGAAAGATCATAAGGGAAAAAAGGAATATAATAAGGAAGCATTTTATTAAGATTAATATGATGATGAAGATTTGAAGTTACTTTGATTTGAAATCAAAATGTAGATTAGGGATTTGTGGGAAGTAAGATCCCTCTGTACTTAAGATGACTATTGCTAATTCTTTAGTAGCCTCCTTATTTAGTTCTTCCTGTTCATCTTCCTCTCGCTCTTCTTTCTTCTCTTTTTGAGCAACAACTTCCATCTTTTCTTCAACCTCTAGCTCCTTTCCACTCATCATAGCCATCGTATTCATTTAGGTCATGTTTGGTAATCAGCTGATTGCATTAGCTGCTAGCTAATTCTATTAGCTGTTAGTTGATTCTATCAGCTGATTTGACCAACGGATTGCATTAGTTATTTTTTCATTTGATGTTTGGTAAAATTAGCTATTTAGCATTAGCTGTTTAGGTGTAAAATGACTTGTAAGGACATTGTTGGACCCTGAAATTTTTTCAATTCTTATTGATTTATTTGTTTCATTATTTTAGAATTGAGTCATTAATTTGATGGGCATAAATAGAGATTTGAAATTAGATGGAAAGATTTGAATTAAGTTAGAATTAATATGGTGTTTAAGAAGATTAAAGGAGTTAGGAGGTAAAGGAAAAAAGGGGCAAAATGGGAAGCCCTAAGGAGAGGAGGGGTATTTTTGGAAGAACAAGAACAAAATGTGGTCTTGTTTAAGAAAAAGAGAAGAGAAGCATCGTGAGAAGAGAGCAGAAATGAAAATAAGAAGAAAGAAAGAACTAAAGAATCATTTTTTATTTTTAGGGATTTCTAAGCTAGAGTTTCTTGGTGATTGAAGAAGCTTTGGATAAACAAGTAAGTATAAGCATCCTTCTTTTTGATTTGATGAATGAAGCATGTTTTAATGATGGTTAGAAGTGAAAATGACATTGAATATGTGTAGGAAGTTGTTGATGAATGGTATAGGCAAATGTTTTCTTTTTGGGTTAGTGATAAAAGATAGATTATGATTTAATTGTACATGATAATGAGTTGAAATGAAGTAAAAAAGATGGTTTTAATACGAGATGGGTTATATGTGAAAGGTGGCGAGTTAAAAACTAGAAAATGTAGCAAAATATGTTCCCGGCGTATGTTTCTGTAAAAGTTTGCTGCGACCAACTTTCCAACACCGAACATGCTTAGGTATTTTGAGCATAACTTTTTTTTGTAGTTATCCAAATGAAGTGATTTTTGATTTGTAGTAAACTAAAGACATAGAGATACAAATTGTATGAAGAAATTGAGTTTTAATTCAGTCTCTAAAAACTTAAAGTTTTGGATAGAACTTGGCCATAGAATATTGTTTCAGCATAAGAACAATTCAGAAATGTTTAGGGTATAACTTTCAGATTACTAAACCAATTGAATGATTTTGGTGTCATTAGAAACTTAAGACATTGAGGAACATTTTTCTAGAAGGAAGTGTTAACAAATTGCTTCATTGATCTGATCTGAATGATCATGAAAAATTAACCCGAAGGTCTAGACTTTTGGAAGAGTTCATTATATATGGTATTCTTATTGAATGGGAAACTTTGTCATTGATAAAGAGAATCAAGGAAAGCAACAGGATCAAGAGAAGAGGCGTCTTTGAGCATGGTTTAAACAAGGATTTTAAGGTGGGTAATATGTTTGTAGTTGTTGTGTAATATGAGCTAATTGTCTTATGTGTGAATATGTGCTAAATTGTGAATTGTTGTGATGTGAAAAATGCATTATGATGTGTTTTGTGTTATGCATTGAAAGATGTATGACATTTTGATATAATTAAATTGTGATTTCGATCATCTTATGCCTTGAAATATGTCATGGCATTTTGTATAAATGAAAATAAAGGAAAGAGCATGAAAAGTATGAAAGTATGATGAAATGATTTGAGCATGAATATATGCTTTTGTTTGGGCAAGAGTGTAACCAATATGTTCATTACGTGCATGTTGACAAGAGTCTTCTCCCGGCTGCCCACTTGTGGCATATGAGCTCCGAAAATGAACTCATTCTGTTCATGGTGTAAACTTCTGTTTCTCCATTCTGTTTCCATGGAACCCTTAAGCCATTTGTTGTGCATTGCATCATTGAATTGTCAAGTATGATGCATAATTGAGTGTTATGTTTTGATGGATGAATCTTCATGATATGTTCTATGTGATGACATTTTGAATTATAAATCTAGAGCTAGAATTGTGGATAATAGAATTGCTAGATTAAATGACATATATATATATATATATACTTTGATGTATGTATAAATATGTGTTTAAATTGTATGACTCGTTGCCAATGACTATAAATGTATAAGCCACTGAGCTTCGCAGCTCACCCCATTACCTTCCACTCCACAGATGAAGAAAAAGTAGATTAGCATTGATCCTTGTAAAGTTTGGCAAACACCAAGAATAGAGACTTTTGTAATTAAGTTAGTTCAGAAACTTTTGGTATTTAGAATCATATTAAGCATAAGCATTCAATTGTATCATGTGCATTTTGTATTTTATAAGCCAATGTCGTGGTTTTTGATATGTAAATAAGGTTTTTCAAACTCTTTGGCTTTAGTAATGAAATGATAAATTGAAGTAGTTTCGATTGTATATGATCATAATTGACTTCTTTATTAAAATGGTTGTGTTAAAAGAATTGTATGTATGTATGTTTTGTGTTGAATGTTGGTGATCTGGGTTTTGTTCGAAGGTTTCGCTGCGGCGAACCTTTCCTGAAGGATTTTCTGCGCTAAATTTAGGGACTTCGCCGCAGCGTATTTTTCCCAAAGCGTCATTTTGCTTGACCTTCATACTTCGCTCCCGCCACTGCTAAAGCTAAAATTTTCTAAAGTTTGAAATTTTTGAGAAATTAGAGCCTCATAATAAGTATCGAGACCCTGGCGCCAATAGACATAACTTTAAAAAAATTTTATAAGTGTATGAATATCATATATCTTAGTATTTTGTTGAATATTCTTATCGTAATTTAGATTTTAGACATTTAATTCTACAAAAATTAAGTTTATAACTCTAATAAAAACATAGAATATAATAATAATAATAATAATAATAATAATAATAATAATAATAATAATAATAATAATAATAATAATAATAATAA
>JAOTAX010000002.1:33699091-33710271 GCA_025629825.1 Erythroxylum guanchezii
TAATTTAATCTTATTAGAATTAATTCTAGCTTATTAACTAAATGTCATTCCACTAAAGACAATTAGTTGAACTCTTGCATTATTAAATATTATGAGAACACATAATTTATGTCCAATTACAAACCCTATTTTGAACCTTATTATAGTCATCAGCACAACAAAGGGTAAAATTACCGTTTTGCCCTTATGTTGGTTTTTCCTTCTAGATCTCCCGTTTTACTTTATATGGAGATTAACACACAACATCTCATCTTGGTGTTAAGACTTGATGGGTAGCTAGTCCATCAAACTACTGGCACCAGTTTAAGCACTAAATCTCCTTAAAACATCTAGAAGTGATGATATCAGTATAAACTCTTTATTTGAGTAAATGTTCCTTGATACATGTTTCAATTAATAATTCTAACATGCAGAAACTAGATTAATACTCTATAAAAATCCATTCCGATCATATCAAGAATTATAATGAAACACATATGAGTTAACTACTCATCAAGATTGTGGTCCATAATAAGCGAATGCTTAAGTTGTATATTTTAAGATTAAAGTAACGATCCACTTTATTTTTGAAAACATACTTGATTCCAGATTCATTTAATAGTGCCATTATTGATAGTCAACTACTATCATGATATAAAACTCATCATTCCCTTGTAGTAAACTCCTTTAATTTCATGGAGATAAATCACAATACTACAGTCTAAACTATAATCAAGTGATTAACTTGATTATTCAACTGTGAATCCATTAATTTAGAGTCTAATAATATACACGTTTTCCATACATCTCTAGGTAATGTATATTACTTACACAAGAATCTCAGTACATTATGACTAGATATATAATGCTCATTAAAACCAAACTTTATTATTTTATTAATAATAAATATTTCCATTACAAAACTGTAACTGAAGAAGATTAAGGTACATGTAAATACACTTGCTTTCCAAGGCACGATATTTACATAACTCCAACAAAAGGAACGGTGTCCAACTTAATAAAGTTCTTATCTATGTTGACGACTTAATTATTTCTGGGAATGATCATGATGCCATCTTAAAATTCAAAGAATATTTGAGTAAATTTTTTCAAATAAAGGACTTGAGTGTTTAAAAATATTTTTTGGGTGTTGAGGTAGCAAGGAGTCCTGAAGGTATAGTTGTCTGCTAGTAGAAATATGCTCTTGATATTATTTCTGAAGTTGGGTTACTTGGGAGCAAGCCCACTAACTCTCCCATGTAGCAAAACCATAAACTCACTCTTGCTAGTAGACAACTACTTGATGATCCTGAACGTTATAGGTGTCTTGTCGACATACTCATATATCTCTATTTCACTAGGCGAAAGCTTTCATATTTTGTTCATATACTTTCCTAGTTTATGCAGCAACCACAAGAAGAGCACTGACACACAACTTTGTGTGCCATCCTATATCTAAAAGGCACCCCAGGACAAGGTATTTTATTGCAAAGTAATTATGATTTGTAATTGTATGGATGGCGTGAATCAGACTGGGCTAGTTGTCCATTGACTAGGCGGCTTTTCACTGGGTGGTTTGTTTTGACGGGCGACTCTCCTGTCTCATGGAAAACAAAGAAGCAATAGACTTTGTCCAGATCTTACAGCTGGAGCAGAATATCGTTCTATAAGTACCACAACTTGCGAGCTCAAGTGGTTAAATATGCTCTATATCTTTTTCTTATTATGATTAGGTAGTTTTGGTAATGATAAGACTTGGGAGTTTTTATAGGTGTTGATTTTGGGATGTAACTATTGAATATACCGTCCTTCACAGGCAACAAAAAGAACAGAAAAAGCTTTCATACCCTGTGCAACACATTTACTTATACCATGAAGCATTAAAGCCACAAAATCAGTGCTTTTAGTGGAAACTAAGATTCACACACACACACGCGCGCGCGCACACACACACATATATATATATATATATATGATATAATTAACTAATATCTGTGGAATTAACTGGCTAAGATCCCTCAAATAATTATGTGCACAACCTTGTTAGAAACTAATGTAAATAGAAACCGACAGTGCGATAAAAGGAGGATGTTGGATTGACTATCTTACTGTTTACAGCTATAGTGTTATAATGTAAATAAGAGAACGTTTCCAAACTAGATATGCCTCTAAAATTGGTCGAGGTTGCAGAATATGTGAGCTAGAAATACAGAGTGGGGGATATTATTGCTCTTACAGGTTGTGGGATGATAGAAAAATGTAATGAAAGAGTAATCTATGCTGTAGTCTTAAATTGATTGAGTGGACATTATGATACTAATAACAAGCCAAGTGTCCAATGGTCCTTGAATTCAGATGGCCTCCAAAACACGATAAGGTTGTACATTACTAGACAGGTATAGACAATGGGAGGCATCTGTTTGCTTCAAAATCAAGATCTTTAGTTACTTTACAAGAAGCATTGTAGTCCACTGAAATTGGTTTTTTAAAAGTTGACATATGGTGATGTCCACTGAAATTGGTTTTTAAAAAGTTAGACATACGATGCCAAAAGATTTACGAGTCCTTTTGTCAGCTATCCTGTCGTATCCAAACCTTTTCTTTACCACTTAGCATTTTAGCGGATAGTGATTGACTGACTGCATTATTCAAGTTAACGCCCTCACATCACATGGTGGACACCAATTGGCCTGGGATCATCCACGATAGAGCCATTTATATTCTTTCAAAAAGATGGAGCTTTCTAGTGTGCACTGCAAAAATGTTGACCTATATACGTCAATGTGTCCTATTCACGGCAGCCTCTTGGTTTTCCTTGAAATGGTCAATCACGTCGCTTTGATATATTATGATAAATAGAATATTTCTTTGTCTTTTATGTAACTCTAATTTATAAAATTAACATTTTAACTTTCATTTAAACATTAGGTATATCATTTAAACAGGGAGGCTGTTTAAACTGTCAAGATTTTGAGTATTGAAACTAAGAAGATTTGTTCACAAGAAATCCTTGTGGTAAAGAGCCGTACGGATATTTGAGCTAACAAGAAGGGTCAATGCACAATTGAAACTAAAAAGTAGAATTAATAGAGGACTCTCACGCTAATTATGACAATTTTGACTTGAGATAGGGAAAGACTGAAAATTCGATACCGTAAACCATAAGCATTCGAAAGAAAGCTTAACAGGGAGGGCCGCAAAAAGAAACACATCAAAGATAGAGATTCCCGTTTGCACTTCCCCTGTTACAAGAAAGCATATCAGCTATCAAGGGAGGTTCGATGAGAATACGTAGAAAGAAAATTTGCACAATCATCTTCAGTATATCTGGCCATTGGGTTCAAAATGCATGTCCCGAGCAAGGACCTTCCCAACTTGAAAACAAAAACGAAGTTTAACAGAAGTAAGAAAGTAGGGAGTCACAATGAAGTCAATATTTAGGTACAAGGAAATTATACCTTGAACTTCAGAAATATTAGTGTTTATTATACTGAGTTTACATGAACTATCTACCTATGAATACGGGCAAATTTCCGAACAAAGACAAGCCAAGAAGGTTCCCTTTTGGTCAATCTCTCCCTCTCTTTTTTTATTTGGGTCAGTCTCTTTTGATGTGTAATGCTCTCGACATTTTCTGATTCTGGTCCGCAAAACGACAAATAGAGAACCCTTTGTTTCAGGTATTTGAATGCAAGAATCGAGGGTTCAACAGAATACTTCTTTCCCCTTATTGCTAGATTTGAGATATCCACACTGGATTAAGACATATGATCTTTTTCCATCTTCCCTCACGATAGAAATGACCAATCAAAACTGCCAAATTTGACCGTGTACCTGCAGGATAAGGTTAATTTTGTAGTCTACCGAAGGTGATGGTTTGGATAGTTCGTAAGGATCTTTGGTGGAAGCCTTCCCATCGTATCTAATTTTAATGGCCTGTATTGCATACGCTATAATGTATAATTAACGAGGAATAACACATCCCAAAAGGGCAGGCATTAACTAATTATAAAGAGCAATGCTCTTTTGCAAGATACTCATTTTAACGAGTAATATCTACTTGAGTCTTCATGTAACCCCGCTCGTAGCCTTTGATTTTCCTTTTTGTTATTGTTTTCTAGTACATTTCACGAAGCTTTTGGATGGTGGTTGTGCAGAGACTGGCTAAAGTCATGTGTTTTTTTAATACATTTACAGCAATGTTAAGTCGAGAAGCAGCCATCTGATAGAACTAAACATTCTTTAGATTATCTGAGGAAGACAGTTGTTTTGCTTAAAACATTAAAGCTAGACATTATCTTACAAATGCTTGGTATAAAAAGCCCAAGCAAGCGAGGTTCTTGGAAATTGTATGACCGTACATCAATTAAAATTTAGCATCTGGCGTGATGATTTACATAGAAATTTACCGTAAATAACGAAAGCAATCAAGTGTGTTTTTCTTAATCAACAACGAAAAGATGGTGATTTTGCAATAACCACCTGATCACCGTCACTTTTTGTGGATTATTTTCTAAAGTACGCTCTATATATAATTAATCAGGTAACTAAAGTGATAAGATGATTGAATGATTGAGATAACACGTTTTATCCCATGGCAACTAACAACAGTTAACAGTTACTTTATCTCAATACTTGAATTTGACTATTGGTTATCATCGTGGGCGGATAAACATCACAACGAGGTTCACATGAAACAAGACAAGCCGTTTACGGAAAACGCAACTTAGACCAATATTCTGTTCCATGAATACCAAATTGTCGTTTTAGGCCGAAATGGCGACAGTTCATCAGGAATTAGACCGTCAAAGGGGAGAGTGAAGATCGTCTGTTCCTTTTATCCAAGACCACCCTGTTCTATCACTATCTAACTAAAAATTTAGTAAGACCTACTGAAATTTGTGACTATGCAGGAATGACATAGGGTTAGTCTTGGATAAAAGTAACAGAAGAATTGGTCCCGACAAAGGAGGTTCACGTAGACGACCCAAAACATCAAGCAGACCCCACCATATACTCTCAATCCACCAACTTTTCCTCGCTTGCATCAAATCATATCATTAGTTTCTTGCTTTATTGGGTCTATCTTATCTTTTTCCACTACGATAAGTGCTTCCAAGCAAACTAACCAAAGATACGAAATTATATCAATTTGGTTGAAGCTTAGATTTGTCCTGCACGCATCATATGGAGAACAACGATCCTAGTTCTTCCAAAACTGATAGGAAAACTGCAGAGAGGAACAGGAGAAATCAGATGAAAGCCCTCTATTCGACTCTCAATTCTCTTGTACCCCGTCTTGGTTCAACGGTCACACACTCTCATCTTCCATTTTCTCTATTTCACATATTTTTACTTACACGTATATATCTTCTAACTTGTCATCATCTTTTTCTTTTCTTTTTTCTTTTTTTCTTTTCATTTCCTCTATACGGGGTTGCAGGAATCAACGTCACTGCCGGATCAAATTGATGAGGCCGCAAGCTACATTAAAAAGTTGCAGATAAACTTGGAGAAAATGAAGGAAAGAAAAGATGCATTGTTGGGAATAGAAAGACCAAATACAAGCACACAAACTGGAGCAACAATGGGATTAAGACCGCCACAGATCGACATTCAGGAAACAGGTTCCGCTTTAGAGGTTATTTTGATAACTGGGTTGCATTGCCACTTCTTGTTCAATGAAGCCATTCGCGTTCTCCATGAAGAAGGAGCTGAGATTGTCAATGCAAGCTTTTCGGTGGTCGATGATACTGTTTTCCACACAATACACTCAAAGGTAATCGCTGAATTATTTTATATATTGACCGTATTTACGACGAATTCTAGTTACTTGATGATTAGGGTACGGTATAATACGTTAATCTCTGCAGGTTAGTGATTCTGGACCGAGTTCTATGGCTGGAAGGATCTCTGCGAGGTTAGAGAAGTTCAGAACAATTTGAAGTTCATAGAATTTAGCTTGTATGTATTAATTAGTTTCACGAAGAAGGGTAAATTGACTCGCGAGAGAGCAAAGAAGTCTCATGCTCATGTTAGATCTATATTGTTGTAATTCTTTCCTGATTTGAATCTGGTCCATGGTTCTAATTAAGTCATCAGAAAGCCACAAATAAAGATCCAGTTGTAAGTCACGGTCATAGCTGTTGATCGTCTTTGATTTGTTAACTAAATGGTGTGGTTTTTAACCGTAGCTAAGCGTTGCCGACATGTTCATTATCAGTCAAATACAAAGTTTTCTTGGTTTTTGTGTGGATTAGTTGTATTAGATATTCTTCTCTTATTATCTGATGAATACTAGCTAGGTTTTCAAGGATGAATAAATGGAAAGAAGTAATTTTTCTAGTTTCATAATCGCATTATTAGTTGTTCTCCGTTTGCAAAGCTTAAAGAATTTCCTAGCTTTCGTAGATTATGTTCATATAAGAAAACTCCATCAATCGGGCGTGTATGAAATGGGTTCTTTGCGCAGCTATCACTGCTTCCAGTTCCAGAAACTCCCGACACCTTCTTCATTTAAGCTTCCAACATACGCAATGCAATAGGGGTCGGAAACGAATTGAGAAGCCTCTTTGTAGATTTAAACAAAAAAAGTTGAAACTTCCACGTACGAGGATTATCTCATGAAGTAGAATGAGTACTGTCATTACATTTTCTTCTGCTTCTCCGATAAAATATTTGTGGCTTCACTGTTTTGTCAATTGCTTATTTTCATACTATACGGTACTAACAAAAACTTAGTTGAATTATAGTATGTTTAACAAAATTCCATTTAAACCAAATATTTCGTAATGTTTAAAATGAAAATCAATGTTTTGAAAATATTTAATCCCAACACTAATTTAACAATTTTGTCAAAAAAAATTATCCACACATTTCTATCATTTTTTGAGTTTTTTAGCTAGTTATGTTGGAAAATCGAGGCAGGATTCGATTCCATATGTAGCGAAATAATTATGAAACTTTTTCGTATTTAATTTCTCTAAGTCAAGATTACTTTAAATTTTTATGCATAAATCATAATAAAGCAAGAATCATAATTCGTATCTTATTTTCAAACTTGATTATATTCTTGTCGTATTCCTAAAATTATTTTTAAAACTAACTCATCTCAATCACCATAGTCGTATAAGTGTTCGGCTTCTAATGACATCCAAATAACATATTGAGAAAATTCTATAACTATTACAGAGAGGATTAGGTAAAAATGTTAGCTTTCTTAGAGCTTAAGTATATTTATAATAGAATTTGGATATTTAGTAATTTAATTAAAATTAAATTCTAATTTCAATTAAATTTTATTCAAAATTATAAATAATTATAATTAAATACCATTGATTTCTAAATAAGATCCAAAATATCATATTGATCCTTATTTATTAAATATATTATATTTAATTAATAAAATTTATCAAACTTTATAATCGATTCTAACTTAATTAAAATATATTTTTCTTTTTAACCTATTTTTTGTGTGCGACTCATTAAGTTCTAAATATGTTGGCAATATATATAAATTATAACCCTAAACCATATTTAAGATGACATAAATTATCTCTTTTAATTTATCTTTAATTCTCTAATTAAACAGCTTGTATCTATAGATCAAAATTGACGTCTAGCAATATATCATGACTGCCTAAATATTTAGGAATGTCAAAGTGATTTTGACTAACATTTTTTATGATTTTTTTGTACAATTCAATCTTTTTATCATACAATATTGTGATTAGAAATAGAACATAAAATTAATATCTACTATATTTAAATTCAATCATGTTAGTTCTCTACCATTAGTAATTGATTCTATTAATTACATTCGTAAATTATTTATAAAGCATCATTCTACTTTATTCAAAGATTTCCCGAATTGATTCTAATTGAAAATAATAAAATATTATCCTTAATTACTTTAGGGTGATGAATCTTATATTGATTACTCAGTTATCTTTATATAGTTCATGCTATATTCAATGACTATCGATTGAAGTACCTTTGACTAGAATAGGTCATAAGTAGTATCAAAATATAACAATCCTTATATAAAATAACTTTAGAGATTTAAAGTCATAGGATCACTTATACAATTATTACAATGAGAATTTTCATACACATACAAGTAATGTCCCAAATGAATTTTTCATATGGGGTCAGTTCCATAAAATTGTTCTTTAACAGATACCCACACATTTGTTTAAGTATCTTCATATTTTAGTCTTAATATAACAATAACTAAGAACAATTTAGGGATAATATATAAATGTAAATGAATCTCGTAATTATAATTTCCTCATAATTTTATTTTTAACATATAATTATCGCATAGACCTTATTATATATATCTAAATATGTATAAGATAAAGAATGCCTATAGTTATTTTTTCACTAAACTATAACCAACCAATTGGTTATTGGGCATAAACCAATAATCTCCTATTTGCACTAAGCTAATCGTTTAAGTATCTTGTACCATATCATTATATGACAATCATGCTAATGTGAGGACATTAGTTTATAGTAAGAATTCTACAAGACTCTCTATAGTAAGTACTTGTTTAACTTTTACAATTTTCGTCTCAATTATCATCATAATTAAAAGAAACTACCTAAATACATACTTAGCTCTTTGATCAGATCTTAGGTCCTTTTGAACGCTTATTAACTCTAATGTTCTACAGTACATTATTGTCTGAATAATGCAAGAAATTATACCAAGTTTATTAAAAAAACTTCTTGATCCAAATAATCATTTCAACTAAATAAAAGCCTATTATGACTTAATTAACAACTATTGCTACATTGAAAACTTTCAAATCTTAAACTAATATTGTTTTAAGTAAAATGTAACTTAACTTGGATTATTTCTTAAGTTAATATCCATATAGCCTTGAACTCAAATATCAACTCATATGTAGAATAATAGATATCTTTAATATATCATAAGTATTAGATATCTCAAATACTAAACACCTAATGGAGAACCATGGCCATGTGAAAGATAAGAAGAGAAGCATACATAGTGTGATCTGTCTTAAAGAAACCTAAGACATGACTTGTGTTGGGACCCGTTTCCAGAACCCAAACTCTTAACCAAAAGACCATAACGAACATCAATTCGTTTACTTGCTCTGATACCAACTTGTTGGGACCCGATCCCGAGACCGGACCCCAACCGGAAAAGCAAAAATGAATGGAAAATGAAAACGAAGCGAAAGTATCGAATCAAAAAGCGAATCGAACGAACGGATCGGAAAACATTGGCGAAAACGAAGCGAAATCGAATCCGATCAGACGAAACCGAATCGAAAGCAAAGCGAAAACGAAGCAAACAAACGGTGTCAATCGAACCGAAACCAATTCCGACATCCGATATCATACACTTTGAAGCGAATTAGCGTTGGAAACTTTAAGACTATCGATCTAAACTAATCCAAATCCGTATATACTTTTTTTTCTTTTCTTTTCAATCATCAATCCAAGTGACTTCAATATCCAATTGAAATCATTCACACTCAAACTCAATTTATTTGCTTCTTCATATACAATCATAACCATCAATTTAAACCATAAACAAAAGCACTTCAATATTCAGCTCAATCACAAATCAGTATCAACGGACCTCCCGTCCGGAATCCATATAATATAATCAATCCCATTCATAATCATCTACAATCATAATTCATATCTTATAATCATACACCAACTTAATTCCATACAAAAATTCATAAATTATATACATCAGGAATTAATGCTTACAAACATCTCAATGGCATTCCAAGCCATAATACAATATCTATACCAAAAACCGAATACAAAAGATACAAAACCCAAATTACTCAAACATAAGCATAACCACACAAAAGCCCTTACTTTCTTTACCCGATCTTCTTCTCATCACCTGTGGATGGGAATGAAGGGGGGTGAGCTTACGCTCCTTGGGTAACAGGTTTATAAACGAAAATAAGCAAAAACATTGAAACATTTATTTCTCAAAACCCTTTACTTTTTTTTCCAATCATTCACAAATGCTTATTTCTCAAACTTCTCAACTTTGCGAATCATTCATAAACCATTACAAAAATTTCATAAAAACTTCGTTTTCAGTGACATACGAAATCCAAACTCAAAACTTGAAATCAGAACATCTTCACATCACATAGCATATCTATTTAGCTATCACATAACACTCAATTATGCACCATTCACAACTATGCAAAGATGCAATGCACAAGCAAATGGCTTGAGAGTTCCATAAACGAAACGGGTTTAAACCGAAGTTTAAATCGTAAACAAAACGAGTCTATTTTCGGATCTCGTGGGCCACAAGTGGGCAGCCGGGATAAGGTTCTAAACGTCGACGTGTACGTGACTAACGAAACAGGTTCTCTCTCGCCCAAACAAACACATAATCATGCTCAAATCGTTTATCAAATGCTCATGCTTTCGAGCTTGTCTATCTTTTCATTCATACAAAATGCCAAGACATGTTTCAAGGCATACATAAAACGTATCAATGCATTTCCATCTTTATTTAGAAAATTCATCAACAAAGTTCATACACCGAAACATGTAGCAATTTCGAATCAATCAAAATAATCATTCAATTTCATCAAATTATTCAAAATAATGAATTTAACCGTTCAAAAATAATAATTTGAAAACCCTTTTCACTTTCTTGAATTTTCAAAAACACATACATAGCTTATAAATCAAATATAAACATGGTACCCACCTCATATCCATGCTAGGAACTTGTCCAAAGCCTCAATTCTCCAAAGCCTTTCTTCTTTCCTCCAATTTAAAATTTCCTAAACCAAATTCACCCAAATTCGATATCATAATTAGCATAATTACTCAAATTAACTATAGGAAACCCAAAATCATTGTAATATCAAGCTATCTAAATCAACAATTTCGAAAATCCCCAAATCACAAAAATGCCTAAACCCTAAATCACAATTCTCCAAAATTGAACCCATTAAACCATGCTATCTCTAAAATTGAACTTAAGAAATATAATCCCATAACATTTCCAAGCTATCTAAACCAAAAACTTCCAAAATGCACAAATCAAAATTTCGGGTCTTACCTCATTCTTCACCATTTTCGAAATTTTCTTGGCTTGAAATAAAGCCCTTGAGCTCCTCTTTAATTTTCCCTCTTGAAAACACTTGAAAACGCCTCTTGAAACTCTCAAAAAA